>PVIR01005142.1:30093-74167 GCA_004026965.1 Petromus typicus | reverse complement strand
CCCCCCAAATACTCATATGTTCACAGTTGGGACTTTTGCAAAGTGCTTAGATCCTAGGGACCCTAGGGAATACCAGGATGAGCTTGTTGTTAAAGACAGAGCCTTGGAAAAAGTAGGCAAAGGGAGTATAACCTAAAAAGATATATCCTTCTCCATGGTCCTTCCTCTCTCTCTGGCTCTTCTCTTTTTTCTTCCTCACTGCCATAAGTAAAGCAGCACTCCTCTGCTATGACAGTTCTGCCTCGTGGAGACCTGTGACCATGGACTGAAGCCTATGAAACCATAAGCCAGAAACCTTTTGTCCTCCAAGTCATTGATGTTGGGCATTTTCTCCATCAGTGGAAAGCTGACAAATGCCTTCACCTAAGCAAAGAATTAGAGGCATTTGAAATATTAGGAAAAGAAAGATAGAAATTGATTACTAAGATTGTTCTACTCAACTGTTAATAAAATAAAAACCTGAGGTTCCATCCTGGGGAACAGTCTGTTCTTTGAGCCTTAGTAATCACAGTTCAAAAAGCATCTTCCTGAGGGTCAAAAGGTGAGTTTCCTCAGAAACAGACCCTGAGAAGGTACTGGTGTGTAGGTGATTTACTGGAGAAGCTATTCTAGGATGCACTGGTACAACACAAGAAACATGAGGCAGAAGAAGAAGAGGCCCAGCAATGGTGCAGTATGGGGCAGCTTACCTTTATAAGCAACTCTTAGTCTACTGCAAATAGCTATAACAGAATAAGTGAGATTGAATAACCTGAAAAGAATTATATTCAGCTGACAATGCTTCAGCGGGAAGTCCAAGATCAAAGAAACACATCCACTCTGCTTCTAATGAAAATTTCATAGTGCTTTATGTAAGGAAGGAGAAAAGAAGAAGAGAAAATAAATACCTCCAGTAGAAATGAAAGGATTTCCAAACCCCACCATAGTCAACTCATTCCCCACAAGAGAAGCATTAATCCATTCATGACAAGTCTGCCCCATGACCCACTAGACCCCACTTCCAAACACTGCCAACTCTGGCAGTCTCATTCAACATGAGTTTTCATAGAGACAAATAATATTCAAAACATAGATGCTACTGAGAATGTGGAACATACTTCTGAGTCACCTGTTCTTGGGAAAGGGGTTCCTACTATTGTCTATGGAAGGCAATCTGTACAATGTCTGGCTCACTCCACTTCTGGGCCACAGGAGCTCTTGGACTGACACTCACAAGTGGTTTGAGAAGGACATATTTGGCAGCAATGGTGGGATGCTGAAGAGATGCTGTTGTATCCTCATGGCCTCCATAGCCTCCTACAAAAGAGATAACACAATCCTTGATGAACAAATGAGAAAACCAAGGCTCAATAGGATTATTGGCCCTAGTAATGGAGGCAATGAGGGCAGACAGCTACATCTGTTTGCTCACTCTTTATTCTCAGCCCAGGAGCAGTGCCTGGCATATTTCTTGATGAATGTTTGAAGAATGACTTGGTATATGGTGGAGTATGACTTGATAAAGCCAAGACTTGAACTAAGGTCTTCTCCAAAGCCCATGTTCCACTGGCTATAATGGCCAAAATACACCAGATCTGTAGCCAGTGCAATGTGTGGATGGCAGAACCTAAACTCATTTGGTTGTTGAATCAATGAATGAGTCTATTCTATAACTTAAGATTCTATTTTTTATCCCTTACTTAGAAACCAGAAGAAGATACGAGGACCAGAAGGCAGAGAACCCCTGCCCTACACAATCCTGGAAAAATGAAGTTTTACACAAAACATACACACAGCTGTTACTTTTACAAAAATGTCACCTTAGAGGCCAGGTGCCTCTGCTCAGGAACAGCTGGTATCATCACACAATAAAAGAACAAGGACATTTGATTGATATTCAAGATTTATTTGGACCAGGTCAAGGTACTCAGGAAGAATCTTACACAGTCGTACTGTACGGAGCTGCTGGAATTGGGAAATCAGCACTGGCCAGGCAGGTGAGATGGGCCTGGGAGGAAGGCCGGCTGTTCAGGGACCGCTTCCAGTATGTCTTCTACTTCAGTTGCAGAGAGCTGGCCAGGTGTGAGATGGTGAGTTTGGCTGAGCTCATTGCAAAAGACTTGAGTGACTCTGCAACTCCCATTGAGCAGATCCTGTCTCAACCAGAGCACCTGCTCTTCATCTTGGATGGTGTAGATGAGCCAAATTGGGTCTTAGAGTGTCTGGATTCTGAGCTCTGTCTGCATGGGAGCCAGCCGCTTCCAGTGGCTGCACTGCTGGGCAGTTTGCTAAGGAAAACTGTACTTCCAGGGGCTTCCTTTCTAATTACTATTCGGACCACAGCTCTGCAGAAGCTCATTCCTTCTTTGAAGCATACACACTGGGTGGAAGTCCTCGGCTTTTCTGAGAGTAGAAGGAAGGAATATTTTTACAAATATTTCACAGATGAAAGTCAAGCCATTATAGCCTTTAGCTTGGTGGAATCAGTCCCAGCACTCTTGAGCCTGTGTCTCGTGCCCTGGGTGTGCTGGCTGGTCTGCACTTGCCTGAAGCAGCAGATGGAGCAGAGGGAAGAACGCCCACTGGCCGCTCAGACGATCACAGCCCTCTGCCTGCACTACCTTTCCCGGGTTCTCTTAACTCGAGACCTGAGGACACCACTCCAGAGCCTCTGCTCTCTGGCTGCTGAGGGCATCTGGCAAAAGAAGACCCTGTTCCTTGCAGATGAACTCAGGAAGCATGGGTTAGAGGGGGACGTCACCGCCACTTTCTTGAACCTGGATATTCTTCAAGAGCACGGCAGCACTCTGAGTTACAGCTTCACTCACCGGTGTTTCCAGGAGTTCTTGGCAGCGGTATCCTGTGTCTTGAAAACTGAGCATCCTGGAAACCTCCAGGTCATGGATATGTTATTAGAAGTATACGGAAGACATAACCTGATTGGGGCACCAACCATGTACTTTCTATTTGGCCTTTTAAGTGATCAGGGGACCCAGGTATTGGAGAACATCTTCGCCTGCAAACTACCTGCAGAGCAGAAATGGGAGCTGCTGCAGTGGCTCCAAGAGGACGCATTACCACAGCAGCCATACTCTCTGGACTTGCTCCACTGTCTGTATGAGAGTCAGGATAAGAAGCTCCTCCCACAAGCGATGGCTTATTTCCAAGGGCCGAGGATGTATGTCCAGACAGACATGGAGCTCCTGGTGTTCACTTTCTGTGTTAAGTTCTGTAGTCATGTGAAGAGGCTTCAACTAAATGCGAGTGAGCTACAGGAACTAGGCTGGCGGCCCCTCAGGGTGGTTCTGTGAGTATCCCACCCCGCCTCTCTCTTTGCTCCTGTGTCTTCCTGCAAGCCCATCTGTCCTGAGCACACAGGCACATTCACTCAGCCTGGCCCCAAGTTAAAGAATGGAGGCCACCAGTGTCCCAGCATGATCCCATTCAGACTATGATCCTCTGCACACCTAGCCTCTCACTGGGCCCTGAGTTACTTGTCGCCTCTACAACAACCACCGTCCTTCTCTGCTGGACAAGCTCCCACCTTCACACTGACCTTTTCATTGCCAACACCTTCTCAAAGAACCAGGCAGCCATCCTCTGCTCTTCTCTCTCGGCATGCTTTCTCTGAAAAGCTGCCCACCCAGCTCCTCCGAACACCACAGCAAAGACACCGGCCCTGGGATCCCCCCCATCATCTCCAAACCCATGCGTCTGAGAGGCAGTTCACTATGTTTCCATTATTTATTTTATCAGTGACACCACATTCGCCCTTGCACACTATCTGAATCTCACTTCTGAGGGTGAAAACATAGCTTTGTCTGACCACACTTAACACCCAGCCACACTGTGAGCTTCTCCTTGCAGTTTCTCTATTCATGCTACTTTTTTTTTTTTTGAGACAGGGACTTGCTATATAACCTAGGCTGCCCTTGAGCTCACTGTATAGTCCAGGGTAGACTCAGACTCAGTGATGCTCCACACAGCCCAGCATACACAGGGGAACATGAGAAAAGAGTGAAATAGGATAGGGATGCTAGGTGTCTGAAAATGGGCAAATTAAGTGGGGGACGGTCACTCCCCCAGCACTCTTTAACTTTTCAGCACTTTCCAGCACTCTCACTCCACGTTCATCATCCTTCCTGTTCTGGCTGCAAACCCTCTGTCCTGGGACATTTCACTTTTCCACCTCTCCCCTATTGGCCATCTCTGTGGTCTTGCTATTCTTAGGACAGAGAGATTCAAACAAACCAACATGGAAGGCAGTATGTGTGGTTACATCCAGCATCCTCTGAGAGAATCATCCCCTTTTCTGGGCTCTGTCCCCACCCCTTGCCTCCTCCTTTCCCCTTTGGCCTCTGGGATTCTACATTGTGCCAAAGGAAGACAGGTGTTCTGCATCAGAAGGAGGAACTCTGTCAAATTATCGAGTCTCTCCAATGTGCCAAGCCTTATCTTGGGCACCGCAGGTAGAAAAGGATGCTCTCTGCTCATATACTTGGGAAACTCCCAGACTAAGGCAGCAGCAGACCCAGAAAATGAACACATCATTATGTTCTGCCCAAGAGTGTGGAGTGAAGAGGAACCCAGAGAAGGGATGCTGAGCCCCACTGAGGGCCAGTGGAAAAGCAGGTCAGCCCTGCCCATGGTAGCATGGTGCTCAGGGGGCAAAGCCCTACTTTGTGCTGTGAGGCATGGCTGTGCACCCCAGCGCCCACACAGATGGTTTGTCTTTCTCTGTCCCTCTACTTCCCCTTTCCCTCACCCTCTCCGTCTCTCTCAGATCCACGTGGGCACCACTCACCCATGCCAGCTGGAAGCTTCTCTTCTCCATCCTCGAGGACACTGTCAGCCTGAAGGAGCTGGACCTCAGTGGGAATCCACTGAGTCTCTCTGCCACGCAGAGTCTTTGTGAGACCCTGAGACACCCTGGCTGCCATCTGGAGACTTTGTGGTGAGTTTGAAACAGGCTGGGTGGAAGAACAAAGGCAGAACTTGAGTCCAGGATGAGGAGTCAGTCTTGGCATTCATCAAACAGTCATGGACCCCATGTCTAACTATGCCTTGTGACAGATCCAAGGCTGCTACGGGAAACAGGCAGGTAGGATTCTGTCAGGGAGAAACTGATACCGGTCAAGGAACTATACTGTCAAATGTGTGACAACACTCCCAAACAATGGTTCCAGTGAAGAAAATTTCCTTCAGGGAATGACTTGAAGGAGTATCCCCCACCTCAACCCCCACCCAAGTGACCCACTCATTCCACCCAGTGCTCTCCTTTAGTCAAGACTTTAAAGGACTAAGTGACGTATTACTTTCTAGCTTGGAGTTCCATGAGGTCCTGAGTATTCTGGGAGTGAAGTAGATCCAGCTGTGCAAGGGAAGGGTGGCAGATGCTGGACTGAGATCACAAAAGAGAATCCCAGGCACCATCCCCTGAGACAGCTGTGTATGTGCAGTGTGGAGCGCATGCACAGCCTTTGTCTTGTGTAAGTGGCAACACACCACAAAGATTATCATGTCCCTTGTTTTATCATTTAAAATAGATCTTGAGATGTTCGCACATCAGTATTTACTGCTTGGTACATTTTTTTTTAATTCAAATCTTTATTGGAATTCACACACATTATGAATACACATCATCATCACATTCAACATTGAGGGTTTGAGCTAGAATAAGACACGACTTGATTCTCATTTTTCCCCTTACCCCACCCACTCTGCAACCCTCCACCCCCTATATACATAAGCTTTTGTTTCCTTTTATTTATTACTATCGCATTCATTTTCCCATTATTTACCCCTACACCCTCTTTCCTTTTAAATATTTTCTATTTCACAATATCAACTATATATACTAGACTCCATTTACATCTTCATTTTCTCATACCGGAGAAAAGATATGATATTTACACATCTGTGACTTATTTATTTCACTTATGAGGACGTCCTGAAGGTACATCCATTTGGGTATGAATCACTCAATCTTATCACTTTTAATGTCAGAATAATACTCCATTCTCTAAAAGAACCACATCTTCTTCATCCAGTCTCCAGTTGATAGACATTTGGGTTGTTTCCAAGAATCAGTTATCACAAACTGAGCTGCTATAAACATGAATGCATATATGTTACTATGATATGAATCTTTCAGTTCCTTTGTGTGTATACCTAGCAGAGGAATGGCCAGGTCAAATGGGACCTCTAACCCTAGCTTTTTGAGAAATCTTCACACTGATTTCTATAAGGACTGTATGAGTCTACACTCCTATCAACAGTGGTGAAGGGTTCCTTTTTCTCCACAGCCTCACCAACATTTATTGCTGGCTAATTCTGGGATAGCAGCCATTCTTTGTGAAGTGAATGAAATCTCAGTGTTGTTTTCATCTGCATCCCTTGAATGACCTGTGATGTTCAGCATTTCTGCATATAATTCTTAGCTGCTGTTACTTCTTCCTCTGAAACATATCTGTTTTTGTCCGATGCCCAGTGGGTCCTCCCAGCTACTTGGCTACATAATGAAAGGCAAAGCTTCCCAAGTCACAACAAGCCAAGAAAATCTTTGTCTTCCTTTCTTGTCATCCCTGGGTCCTCACATAGCCACAGCTACTCAAAAAGAAGATCGGGCCCCAGGTACCCAGGGGGATTGATCCACTGAGATAATGACTATGGGCCTGTGTACATCTCTCCTGAAGGCTGGTCGGCTGTGGCCTCACATCTAACTGCTGCCAGGACCTGGCTTCTGCGCTCAGTGCCAGCTGCAGCCTGGCAGAGCTGGACCTGCAGCAGAATGACCTGGGCAGCTATGGAGTACAATTGCTCTGTCAGGGGCTCAAGAATCCCACCTGCCAACTCACATTCCTGTGGTAAGGCCACGTGGGTCTCCACTGGGGAGGAGCAGAGGGGAAGCAGAAGGGGCCAGGGAGCAGGTGAGAGAAAGAAAATTGAACTGAATAATGCATTAAAACTGCTCTCCCACTCAGCTCTGCCACATACTCGCACAGGTGACCTCAGCCAGTCATCTCTGCGACTGTTTCCTCAACATGTAGAGGGTCTCACTTCATGTGTTTCAGATTTCTGGGTTCTGAGCACCTTGGGGTCAGGGGGAGATTTCAGGAGAACCAGATTTTCCTCTGACTTGCAGGCTGGATCACACTCTTCTGAGTGGGGAGGCGAAGGAGGAGCTGAGAGCCCTGAAAGAGGAGAAACCTCAGCTGCTCGTCCTCAGCACGTGGTAAGAGCTGGCTCTGGGGCTCTGTCTGGACAACTCAGGCCAAGGGCTGAACTACTGTGGGTGGTTAAGAGTGAAGAGATGGGAGAGGAGTCTTGCGCCATGGGAGAGACAAACAGAGCTAGAGAGAAACCAAGAAACCACAGCCTGTGAGATGTTTGTTCGATTTGCTTTGTTTTGGCTTTTGGTTATTTAATAAACACAGAATCATATTACTACATTCTTCAACCCTTCCATTAGCCAAATAAGGAGATGAGAAAGTGAGTGAGTGAAGACTGGGCGCTCAACACACTGTGATAACCACTGGTCACTACATTTAAATTCCTTAAATTAAGAGAAGATTTGAGATAATGAAAGCAGTGATCACAGAGTAGAACACAAAGGAAAGACATGAAGAGCTACCTGTCCCACACACACCTGCAAACACTCCTGGGCTTAAAGGGAGCTTCAGGGCAGGGTAGCCAATCTCTCCCCCACTGGGAACCATTTGCAGCCCCATGTGCTCCCATTTTGGCCTACGTTGGCCCATGACCATGAAACCTATCTTCCTCCAAGTTCCTGGCTGTTATGCCTCACCTGAAATAGAAGGAAAAGGGCTCCTGGGCTCAGGGCAGGAAGTAAAACATTCATTACACAAACATTCCCCACAGACCTACTGTGTGTTGAGCACAGTTTAAGGATCTTAACCACAACTGAGAATGAGATACAAGTGGCCCACCCCTGTCATTCAGTCCAGCAGGGAGAGAGGCACAAGTTCTCCCACAAGGCCATGTAACTGCACCTAGGCTTACTGTGCATACACTGATAGGGCTGTTCGACTTCATCCAATGGAATTGAGCTGGGCTCTGAATGATGGGAAGGGTGAACTGGGGCAAGAAGGGGATGATTTTATGCAGGGATATATGAGAGACTGAAAATCTCTATGTACAGGAATCCACATGTGATGATCCCTGTGGAGGGCAAGGATGGAGGAGAGACGGATTATAACACATCCTCGCTCAAGCGGCAGAGACCACAGTCAGGTATTTGAGGGGCCAGCTTGTGTCCATCATGGTGTGGCCACCAGGAGGGGAAACTCTGGGAGGTCATCCCATTCATCCCTCATCACGGAGATGAGACAAAGAGTTAAAGCACCTAGCAAGGCTCTGCCCCCTGCAAAATCCTCAGCTCCTAGACTTCTGCTGTTCCAGACTCAGAGGGTGACCTGCTCCTCTGCAATGTCCGTCCCAATCATCGGTCTGCACTGCACATCGGAGTCTCCCACTCCGGGCCCCTGTGGCCTGAGAATCCCATACTTATTCCAACCTGCCCACCTGTACTGTTCAGCTTTCCATGGCTGGACAGAACACCTGACACTCACAACATAAACAAGAAAGTGTGTATTGTGCTCATGGTTTCACAAGTTTCAGTTTATGGTTGGCTGGGTCCAAGGAAGAAACATTATGACATAATGGTGTGGCCGAGTAAAGCAGCTTAAGTCACAGAAACCAGAAAGCAGATCACAGAGAGATCTAATAGAAAAGGCACAACCTCCAGTGACCTAACTACTGCTGGACTCTGGTTCCTAACAGCACATTCAGCTCATAAGTAGGGGGTTTTTCAGGTTTTTGAATTTTATTTTATTTTTAATTGATTTTATTGGTACATTTTATGTACACATCATGATCACAATCAGCAATGAGAATTTGCACCAGTACATGACACAACTTAATCCTCATTTTTCCCATTCCCCTGCCCTCCACATCCCCCACTCCCTATATACATAAGATCTTTCTTTTTCTTTTTTTTACCATCACAAATGTTCTTTCTCTTCTTTTCTTACCTTTACCCTGCTTTTCCTTTTGAACATTTTCTATTTCACAATATCTATCATACACCCTAGAACTCATTTACATCTTCAGTTTCTCATGCCAGAGAAAAAATATGGTATTTACACATCAGTGATCTATTTATTTCACTTATGAGTACATCCTCAAGGTATGTCCATTTGAGTATAAAAGACTCAACTTTATCATTCTTTAAGGCTCAATAATATTCCATTTTATTAAAAAAAAAAACTACATCTTTTTTATCCAGTCACCAATTCATGGGCACTTGAGTTGTTTCCAAGATTTAGCTATCACAAACTGAGCTGCTATAAACATGGGTGCACATATGTCACTGTGATATAAATCTTTTAATTCTTTTGTGTATATACCTAGCAGAGAAATAGCAGGGTCAAGTGGGAGTCTCTAATCCTACTTTTTTGAGGAATCTCCACACTGATCTTCACAGTGGTTGTACCAGTCTGCATTCCTACCAACAATGGAGAAGGGTTCTTTTCTTCCCACAGCCTTGCCAGCATTTGCTGTTAGTTATGAGATACTAGCAATTCTTTGTGGCATAAGATGGAATCTCAGTGTTGTTTTTATCTGTATCTCTTGAATGACCAGTGATGTTGAGAATTTTTTCTTATGTTTCTTAGCTGATTTTACTTTCTGGGTTATCCTCCTTAGATCTATAATGGCCCTTAAGTAATCTCAGGAGGTATTTGGACAGAATAACCACATTATCTTTGTTGACATAATACAATTGGTATCATCAACAGTATCAAAAATAGCACAGGTAATGATAAGCTTAGCAATTATTATCCTAATACTTTTAACTTCATGAGTTGTATCTATGCCTATATAGCAAAATTTAGAACTAGCCAGAAATGTGTTTACAATATACAGGCCCTTTAATAAAGCAGCACTACCCTATGGGAATAAAAGATCACTGGGATGTGTATATTTAATGTACCAATAAAGATAATTTTTTTAAAAAAAAGATCACTGGGAAGTTGGAGAGGTAGAGAGATAGAGAAGGAGAGATTAGAAATAGGGTTAGAGGATCAGTAGAGATCACATACACCTTGGGAACCTTATAGATATTAGAGGACAAAAGAGACAAAAATGATAAATGTAAGACAGAACTGCTTAAGAACAACAGGACCACTAGAAATTTTATTCACCTTCCTGTAGTAATACAGAAAGAAGAGAAATTAGGGGGGACTGAAACACATTAACTTCTAGGAACTGATTCTGGTTGGAGGACAGGAGAGGATGAAGGAACAAGAAGAGTATAGGGATACCTAGCACCAGCAGGCTAACAGGGGCCTATTTTCCCCTTCTGTAAAAACAAGAGTAATTGAGAAGAAAGAACCCCAAAATTAGACAGATTCAGCTACAGCAGAGTAGAGAAATGAGAAAAGAAAGTTGGGTCAGAAAAAAAGAAAGAAAAAATAAAAACAACAACAAAGCTAAAAACACTGCTAGAAGTGCCCTTCGTGATGTGGATCTGTTGTCTCCTGTAGATGGTATGGGCAGTAGCATGCAGATCGAAGTTGATTAGTCACAAGGATACAGTCATTATCCCTTGTCTAGGTTCTGAGTACAACGCTTGATTTGAGCTCAGTGAACTCCTGCAGCTTGAACTCTGCAAGAGTCCAGGATCTTGCAGGTGGAACTGATTCATCCAACTCACAAAGTGGCTGTAGTCAATAGGACTCCCTCACTCTTCCAGGTTTTTTTTGCCATAGTAGACTGGGAAGAGGAACTCACTGAAAACCTCTGTTTATGTTCCAGCACTGCTGCTGCATTTACTCAGTGTCCACAGACAAGTAGGTGGTGTTGCTGGTGGCTCAGTTCCCCATGCAACAGTCTGGACCACAAGTAAATGGAGATTCTACGCTCTCACTCAAGTCACAGGAAATCTGAGGGCAGAGTGATGTCTAATGGCACCCAGGGCCTTTCTTACCAGGGCACGCTGCTCCTTGGTCTCTGTGACACTTCTCCATTCTGGCCCACAAAGAATGGAGATTCTGCACCCTTCTGATCTGGTCCTAGTCACAGGAAAGCTGTGGATAGGGGAGTGCTGCTTAACAGCACCTGGGGCCTTTCTTACCCAAGCTCACTGCACCTCAGTCTCTCCACCTGATAAGTAGTTTTGACACGATCCAACAATTGCTCCAGAAGTCTTTTAATCCAGTCAAATTGACAATTAACTTCAACCATCACATCATTCAGCCAATAAAGGACTCTCCTTTTTCCACTTCCTCACCTGGAATATGCTGAGAAAAGCAACGTTTTGGACGAGTGAGGAAGAGGAAATGGTCAAAGAGTGGGTCTGGATTAGTGGGATTGTTCACAACAATGATAGATGCAGCTGGTAGACTCCTTTTCATGACCAGTCATGCCAGCCTCACGAAGGACCCTGCTTTAGACCTGCTGTAGGAGGCTGGGGAGACCAGGCAGGAGAATATAGAGCTGACTACTATCCTTCTGATCACAGAGGAAAATTCCCCACAATTATCCCAGATGGAGCCCTTCCTTCTGTCCTCTCCTTCCCCTCTGGGAGACCAGTTCATGAAGCCTCTGGGGACTGAAGATAACTTCCATGGACCAACAGGGCCTCTGCTTACCGAGCTTATTGATGAAGAGAGGAACCTGTACTGGTGAGTGAGGAGCTCTGACTGCCCCAGGCTGGGCTTCCCCAGCCCCAGTGCCCGCACTAAGTTCCCACAGACAGACCACATCCCTTTTCACTTGTTCCTCTGCTCTTGTCAAGCCCACAAAAACAGGATTGTGATACTAACTGTGTGCAAAATATTATAGAAATAAATTTGTATACAGAAATGAAGAGTACAAGAAACTAAGCCCATATTCTAATTTTAGTTACAATGTCACTACATTCATTTCAAATGTTGTATTTCCTCTTCTTTTTTATTATTATAATAATTTAAGTCCAATATACCATGTGATTTTTATCCTTAAATACTTTTCTATGGATATCAAACAATGAAAAAGAACTATTCTTCCATAATCACAATGCCATTATCATATCTAACAAGGTTAACATTGTTCCATATCATGTAACCTAAATGTCTATTTAAATGGTTAATTATCAAAAATGTGTTTTGCTACTGATTTGTTCTACACAAAGACCACTTGTTCTATGAAGTTCTATTTAAACGTCACTTAAATATCTTTTAATTATAAGCTTCTGTTTTATTAATAGCCATGTATGGCTAAATACCTATCATTAGCAGAGGGCCTTTAGTCAGATGAATATGATAAACTTGTCCATCAGAGCTTCATGGTCTCATAAATAATACACATTAATAACTATAATTATGATTACTTCTTTGGTGTATGGTACTAGAGATTGAACCAAAAGCAGTCAAACTGAGCTATAGCCATACACTATTTTTTGTTTTTAATTTTGAAGCAAGGTCTCTAAGGGACACTAAGTTGCTCAGGCTGAGCTCTGACTTGCTGCCCAGACTGCTGAGAATGCAAGCCTGTGCTACAATACTCAAGAATAACCATTTTCCAAACACTATCATAGACCCTGCCTTAGATGGACAATAGTTTCACTCCCAATATCCACTTACAGAAACTGGCATCTGTCCATCCTACCATGTACCATATACCAAGCCTTTAAAAGTAACACATATTTCCAGAAGGTATTCTTTTTCAGATACAAGGTTTAATACTGTTGTTAGCATGTACATTGTTATTAACTATTGGTAATTGGGCCCTTTGAAAAAAAGAACACTTATTTATTTCACATCATCATCATAGAAAGACCTGTCTCTTCCAGACAAGTGCTAAGCTGTCGCTTTGCCGTAGGTGACAGCAATGAGTCCATTATTCATAGCCCTATGAGATGGGCACAATTTATTGCTCCTATTTAACAGATTAGGGAACTAAGATTAGGGAGGTTTAAAGATTTTATCCAGGACTCACAGTCGTGTAGCAGAGGATCTAGGATCTAAACCCAAATTTTTCTTACTTTGCAGTCATTTGAAGCCTCTTCACTATACCCATAAGCTTTTGTGCTAGGTCTGGCATCCAGCAGCTGCTCAGTAAGTTTGCTTCTTCCTTTTCCTTCCAGCATTCAGTTCCCAATGGCTGGCTCCTACCATTGGCCCAGCACAGGTCTTGGCCTTACATTGACAGAGGAAGTGACCATCAAGATTGAATTCTGTGCCTGGGACCTGTTCCTACGCATCAATGACCTGCAGAACACCTGGATGGTGGCAGGACCCCTTTTTGACATTAAGGCTGAGGAGGGAGCTGTGGCTGCTGTGCACCTCCCTCACTTTGTGGCCCTGCAAGGTAAATGAGGGGATCACAGGGAGGAGAGTGCTGGGAACAATGGGTTGAGAGGGCTGGCATGAAAGAGGATGAGAGAGTGAGATGAAAGGGCTCTAGAGGTGGGGATGGAGATTGTTTATCATCCCACCATTCTCTGTACGTGTCTTTCTTAGAGCACACATTTCCAACTCTCATAATTATTTCTATTTCTATTTATTATATTTCTTGGATTTCCAGGGATGTTTTTCCAAACATAATAAAACTCCATAATATCAACATACATTCATTAAGTACTTTTTACATAGATTTATTCCAGCAAGAAATACATTATATTCTCAATTAAGCCTTTTGAAGACACTTTCAAAGACAAGATTATGTACAAAGTAAGGCTAGAGGAACTAACAAGGATTATTTGGTACCCCAAATCAGAATATAGACATTGGAGATAGTGAAATTAGTCATCTATTTAATCTCAGTGCCTATACTACTTAGGTTGACTGCAGAAACTTACAAGCAGCCAGGGGTGGGGCAGTGGCTCTGGGGCTGTCACTGATCCACAGGTTCTATTGGGGTTGCAGAAGGAGCTATGAACCAAGAGGCTGGATGCTGAGGGAGCCACACAGAGGGTAGGAAAACACGAGAGCCAGTCTTTACCCTCCTTCGTTCCCTTTGGGTCAGCTTGGGGCATAACCCCTGATGCCAGCTGGATCACACTCCTTTCATACTTCAAAGGAAAGTATTTCTCAGGAATGGTTGGGCTTTGATGTTCAAAGGAGGATCACAAGTTTGATGCCATCCTGGCCAACTCAATGAGGCTTTATTTCAAATATCAACTTCACAAATGATTCAAGGAGATGTTAAGTAACTTGCTTAGAGTTGCATAGCTACTGAGGCTTTTGGCTGGTAGTCAAGCTCAGGTCAATGGTACCATGTTCCTGCTCTGAAAAATGCCTCCCTAGTGTTTCACCTTTATATAATGTGGATCCCACTGTCTCCCTATATAGAAAAGTCAAAAACTCACTTGGGTTTGGAAGGTGCTAACAGCTCACTGCGCAGGAGTAAGGGCAACACCAGCCCTCAGGATTAAGGGGAGGATTCAGACAAGATGCAGATCCTTTGACAATGAGAGCAGCAGTGGCTGAAGCAAACCCTATGTGTGTCCCTGGGGAAAGGGCTACCCATGATGCTTAAAGCACTTGTGATGGTTGGGATAAGGTACTACTCACTGTCTGCATTCCATGATCCACCATGATTTCCAGAATTGTAGTGCTCGTGTGTCCCTGTTCCAAGCTTTTATCTACAGCACATCCATAAACAGACATGATGCTCTGAGTCCAGACACTGGCATAGAAGCAAGCCTACCTCAGATGGCTTGTTATGAATAAGTCTAATGAGTTAAGCCAAAGGCAGCTCCAGGGTCCTGATCTGCCAGCCACTGATTCTTGTTGTCCCAGACACCACTACACCTTCTTCCCCTTGACATCATGATCTTCCTGGCTGATTCTCCACTGTCTTTAATCTATGAGACAAATGCATTGTTATGACTGAGTGTAGAAGTGCATGTCTATAATATCAGCCATTCAACACTCAGGCATGAACACACCAAGTAGAGGCCACCTTGGAAAATTTACCAAGACCTGTTCTTAAAATATTATAAATAGGTAAGAGAACACAGTACTCTTTGGGTTCTATTCCAAGACCAGATAAAACATATATACTTACATACATGCACGCTGCTAGTAAAATGAGAGAGGTGATTCCACTATCTATGGAAAGGACAAGAAGGAGAAAATGTAAGAAAGAGAGTGAGCAATTCACCTTAAATTGTCTGGAACTATCTTGTTCTAAGAAAAGAGATTCCTGCCTCACAGAAATGTAACGTTCTGCCCTGAGCAAGCCAGGACAGGAAGGCAGCCAAGCAAGAAGGTAACAAAAGGAAAGACAGAGCATCTTCCAGAATTCACCCCAAGTCATTATGGCACAGAGCATCTGGTAATGCCACAGGCCTCCTTGGAATTTCAGGACCTGGCAATAGGGCAACGGCTATTTTTGTGGCCATGAGGAATGTGCTTGCCTCCCAGAATTTCAGTTCCCTCACTGGACACACCAAGGAGATCCAGATGAGACTATTTATCACTGATGGCAATGTCAAATAGTATCACCTCTTGGAGAAGCAATGTGGAGGGGAAAGGCAAGGGAAGGTATCCTTTACCTCATTTTCTTGTCCCTTGATATTCATTGATTCCAAGACAATTGCCCAATGGAATTAAAAACCTATTTGCAGAAACAAGTGTGTGAAGTACCATTTATCATGGTGAAAAGTTGGAAGTGAACACAAGCGAAACAGACAAATGATGAATTATAGAATGATGCATCCACGACCAGAAATCACATGCTCCAGTCAGGAAAATGATCAGATGGATGCTTGGAACAATTCAAACGGACATAGAAAGACAGGAGACAAAGATACCTGAACTAGGATGAAAATGTGCAAATATGCTACTGCAGAGAATGGCTACAATAATTCTATTGTTTGATTAGTATGATTCATGAGTGAATTCTCTTTTTTTTTTAATGATGTACATTGTGGTATTATTTTTCAGCCAACAACGCAAGAAGCAACTGAGAAAACTTAAGTAACTGTCTCCATGATCCATTCTAGAATTAGAATGGTTTTCCTTCTGATGCCCTAGCTAAGGGCCTCCTCTGGATAGATGGATATTTTACTGTCCAGAAATCATCTGCATTGCAATGTAGCCAGGAAATAAGGATCCAAAATTTCTGATATCTACAACAGTGTATCTCCAACTTCCCACCTTCATTCCACAAACTCTCTGTTAAAACCTTGTAGATGGGAAGGGTTGAGACAGGGCACCATTATATGTCTTAGGATGGCCTTGAACTCACTCTGTAGTCCAGACTGGCCTCAAACTCATGGCCATTCTCCTGCCTCAGCCTCTCAAATACTGGGATTACAGACATGTGCTATCACACCCAGCTTATTGGGGCTTTAATGAATTCCCTGGTACATTGATCATAGGCTACAATCAAACAATAAATCATGCCTGATTTATCCAGAAAAAGAATGTGCCAGAAGACTCCTGAGTAGCAATAGACATGTTCTTTAAATTACGTATCAAGTCTAGGAGAAAAAAGACAATGAGCCAATGATGTTGAGAGCAAACACACTGGCAATAAATCAGTGGCTATTTTTGTGGCTGGGGGAAATATCCTTCTCTCCCATGATTTTGTTTTCCACATTTGGCAAACATCACATTAAGAAACACAGAGGGATCTCCCACCATGGAACCCACCTATCTGGACTACACTGCTACCGCCAAAACTATTTCCAAGTGTATCTTTCTCTGCTTCACTCCACTAAGCTGAAGGTCCTGGTTAGGAGCTCCCGTGTAGGCAAGTCTTGGTTGCACATCTACATCACAGCTGCTAGAGAGCAGCATATTCCTGAGAGGGAAGCTCAGCTTGCTTATTTCAAGATCCATATAAAGGTGGAGGAAAGAGTTCTTTGCAAAATGAGAAGTTTATATGATGACCAGACCTTTAAACAAGGCAGGGTCCCCTTGGTGACTCATTCCCACTATACCTTCTTTCGTATTCCCTACCTTCCTGGAGTCAAACATTATGATCCACTCAGTGGCCCCAGGATTTATAGAATTCACACCAACACAAAAAGCACGTGTTCAGTGCCTACTGTTGTTTCATGGCCAGGGTTGGACCTGAATCTGAGTGTTCCTATAGTTCTCCCACCTTACAGACACCTACTAAAGGCACCCCATCTAAGGATATCACATGTTCCTGTGATGGATGTCTTAGTCTTCTTGGGTTGATATAACAACATACCATATATTGGATAGCTGTGATTTCTAGTTTGAATTCTCAATTTAGTTGGTTTCACATATGCCTAAGAAATCAGAAAAGCACACTTCTGCATGTATATTGCCAAGTCAACAGCCTTAGAGACTCAGTCTGAGTCCTGGCTCCTTCCCTTCTGTCTCTCTGCCTGCCTTCTGCTCCCAGAAGCCATGAGGTGAGTAGATATTTTCTATCATGCCTCTCCACCATGATGTTGCTGCCTTATAGCCAGACCACTATAGACTGGAAACTTCAAAACCGTTAGCCAGAATAAATCCTTCATCCTTTAAATTATATATGTCAAGTATTGTGTCCCAGTGACAGAACATAGACTAACACAAAAGAAGAATGTTAAGTTGTAGAGTGGACAAGGGAATGGGAAAATTGAGAATTAAATCGTGTCACGTACTGTTACAAATTCTCAATGTCAACTGATCATGATGTATATATATAATATACCAATAAAATCAATTTTTAAAAAAGAATGATACCAGAATGAGGATTATTGCTGTCATTATACCGGACCATTTGGTTCAGAGCTTTCAGAATTTATTTGCATGAGGATTTTTGAAAACTTTGGAGAATAGGACTGCAAAACTCCTAAGATTATAACCTGAGCTTGTTGGACAATTCTGATATGAGTTCAGAAAACCAAAATGCCAATACAGATGAGGACATTAAAACTGCTCATGAAGTTTCAGAGAAAAGAGGAATCTATTAGCAATCAGACTAGAGGCCAAGCATGTTACATTCTGGTAAAAAAATTTTTCTACATTTTTCCATACCCAAAAATCCTGTATGAAGCAAAGGCCTCTAAAAGAAACAGGCTAATTGATCTGACACTGGAAATTTCAAGCTGGAAAAAGTCAGTTTCTTAAAGGTACAGATGGTTACTTTTAGCTTGATTTACAGAGAGAATCAGAATCAAAAACTAGAGCAGAAATACTTGAAATACATTCAGTTTGGCCAAAAAGGAAATGCATGGAAATCTGGGGACAAATTAGATGAGATGACTAAGGGCAATTAGTACCACTGAAGGAAAACAAAACATTTATTTGGGGGCATCTCAGGAATCAGGACAAACCCTCCCATCACAGGCTCAAAAGTAAATTCTATTTAAAGACTTCAGAATAAGAAGAGAACTACTGAATGGCCTTCCCCCATAAGGCTGCCCAGGAAATAATTTCACCTGGTTCATGCCGCAGTGCTCAGCATTCCAGACACTCAAAGACCACCACCATGGTTCAGTGGCCTCACTGTGTTCAAACTGGGGTCAGACCTTGACAGCATGCATGTGGTACTAGTTTTTAAGACACATAGAACATAAAATGTCAAGGGCCATTCTGCATAACATTAAAGGGAAAATCATTTCACAATTAAAGTATGACTAGACTCAAGAATCCCATGGTATGTCACTCAAGGGCAAAATTATAACAGTGGAAGACATACTTCTTTGAGAACTCAGTAATATACAAAAAAAGAAATGTTTCATCAGGGAGAGACAAATTCCTTATCAGCTTAACTCACTTCATCGACTGTTGTAAGAACATTTCGCTCATTTTCTCATCTCACCGTCTTTATCAATTTAAACTCCTCATCGACCTAAGATTCTCAACAGCCTAAGATCCTCATCATCCTAAGATTACCACTACCACCCTCTCAGTCACCTGTCACTCACCGTGAACCTAATAAATAGTGGCAAGTTCGGTGTGCATTTATCTTTGCTGCTCAGAGCAGCACTGATCAGGCCCAAAACTCAGGTTCTTCTCTAAGTCTAGTTTCTTGTCTTTACTCTTATCAGCTTTGTGTTGTCATGTCTCACAAGAGACCAGGACCAGTACAGGGCTTCTGGTAATGTCCCCTTTCTTGTTTCCTATAATAAAAGAATTACAGAACATAAAGGAGTTGTGGAATCACAACCAGATTTCAAAGGAAGGCCTGGGAGGCCAAGCCAAGATGTGACCTTGAGTTCATGCCAAGAGCTTACAGTATAATGATGAATAAAGCTGTAAGAATAAAGAAGATGGAGATTACTGGCCATCACAGAAGTCAGACTACATGCTATTTTCCAAGGAAAGCTATAAGCAGTGACCATAACCAACACAACCCAACTGGCAGCAACCAGTAAAGTCTCAAGAACTGAAAAGCTCAAGCCATGTTGAGCATCCATCCCACCACCACATACCTCAGATGCCAGATATAGAACTATAGAACTTATTGTTTCTCCTACTGGATTTTGGCATTATTTTGGTCTTTTTTCCCTTTATTCTTCTCTTCCTCTCATTTGAAAGGAAAATTATTAGTCTGAGCTAATGCATCTGGGCAATATGTAATTTACTTTTTGAATTTTATATAGGTTCAGAGCTAAGAGTTTGCCTTGAGTCTCAAAGGACTTTGGTCTTGGACTTTTGAAAGTGATGGAAATATTTGATGAATTTTTAAAAAAGGAAACAAAACTTATGTATATAGGGTGCAGGAGATTTAGGGGAGCAGGGGAATGGGAAAATGAGAATTAAGTTGTGTTATGTACTGGTACAAATTCTCAATGTTGATTGTGATCACAATGTGTATATAAAATGTACTGATAAAATCAATATTAAAAAATAACTAAAGACATACCCACAGGCATTGGTGATAAGAACAGATTTCCTTCAGAAAGATCTTTCAGCCTAGCCCCAGCAAAGCTTGACTCAGTACAGAAACTAAATGCATATCATTCGAATTTATTCTTTGACAGAGGGGACTGTGGATATCTCCTTGTTCCGAGTAGCCCACTTTAAAGAGGAAGGAATGCTCCTGGAGAAGCCAGCCAAGGTGGAGTCCCATTACATAGTCTTGGAGAACCCCAGCTTCTCCCCAATGGGAGTTCTCCTGAGAATAATCCCCGCCGCCCGCCGCTTCATCCCCATCACCACCACCACACTGCTCTACCACCATCTCCATCCTGAGGAAGTGACCTTCCACCTCTACCTGATTCCAAGTGACTGCACCATTCGGAAGGTAGTCCCTAAATCTAAATGGCCAGGCCAGGGTGCACTCATGTAAATGTGAGCTATAGATGGACCTTCAACCGGAACTAAAGTTAGGACTTCTCCAAGTGGAAACCTCAACCTGAGTGGATGAATAATATAGCCTCAGACTGATTTGCTGACGCCCCAAATTTTTTCCAGCTGTTCTTGCTGCTACCACATAATGTCTAGACAAGCTTTCTTAATCTCTTTCAGAACTCAAAAGATAGGAAAGCTACTTGCCCAAATCCCACCCATTTTCTGACAGTGATCTTTTTGTCACTCAACATAATAGAGACCACACGAGGCTCTCCTTGTGGCAGAGCATGGGGAGGGGGGGTTGCAGAGGCCATGTAGCACCCTTACACATACAACACTGACATGAGGATAAACCAGAGCACCATCTTACCTTACTCAGCCCACATTCTAAAGAGCAAAGTCTCACTTAAACATGTTCTGTATGTTCCTTAGGCCATAGATGATGAAGAAAAGAAGTTCAAGTTTGTGCGGATACATAAGCCACCCCCAATGGACTCCCTTTACATAGGCACCCGCTATACTGTGTCAGGTTCAAGGAAGCTGGAAATCATCCCAAAGGTAAACAGCCTGGATATTTGTCTCGATCTCAAGGTCAGAAAATCTGTTTGGGGAAATTTGAAGGCCTCAGGGCTTGCTTAGGAATGAGTGGATTAGGGTGGGGCAGAAGGCAAGTGGGATCTGAGTAGGGAAGCTCAAAGAGTAGAAGAGGGACTCTTCGATGATTCCAGGCAAGGGCTGGAGATGTAGCTCAGTGGCACCAGGCCTGCCTTGCAAGCACAAGGACCTGAGTTTGATCCCCAGCACTGCCAAAAATAAACTCCAGGTAAGAAAAGGAGATTCATTTTCAGAAAAGGTGATTCATTTTTACAATGGGGAGGATGATGCTGTTTGACTATGGAGCAGAGGCAAGCATTTGGGTAATATAGTGTCAATGATTTCCAGTCAATACATACCAGAAATACAATTATAGTCAAATATACTGTGTTTTTTACTTATTTCAGCACAACATGGGGAAACTTGAGGTGTCACAGTAATAGGGTATTAGAAACTACTGAAAGACTTGGGCCTAGGTTGGGTAATTTGGGCAAAAGTCTAAGGAAACAGTCTGGATTTAGGATGGGTGTTGTCAGAAAGAGAATCAATTCTGTAATTATTGGGAAATTGCCCAATCTCGAAAGAGAGTCTGTGAAAGCAAGCATAAAACTGTAACACTAAACAAACAGAGTAACTCATTTACTATGCAGAGGAGGTGGGGTGTTTAGCATTTTGTGGCCTGTCTGGCAGCCTGTAAAGTTCATGCTGGTTTATGTACAAGGGACAATATGGCTTACTGAAAACTTCTTATCAGTCTGTAATGATGCTGAGCTCTACCTGAGGGCCTTAGCACAGTTCCTGGCCACTAGAAGCTACTTTTTGTCCTTTCTTACTGTCCACCCTTCCCAAATTTAGCCAAAGGCCAGTGACCTTGAGCCCTTAGGAATTAATACATAGTAGCAAATTTTCAACATGCCAAGAATTTCTGCTTAGGCAAATCTAAGAGGCATCCACTTCATGGCAGTCTGTCATTGATCTGGGGTTGATGCGTGTGGGAGGAGCAGTGGAGCCATCCGGTATGGCAATGGTTGTAGCAGCATTTAATGCTAAACACAGGATATGACAGACAGTGGTAGCAGAAGCCATTAACAAAACCAGTAAAATGATCAGTCTTTATAATACGTGTCAAAGTCAGGGCCCGAATTACGAAATCCTCGGGAAACATGAACCTGAGGATGATTATTTCGGAGTTTTCCTGCACTGTTAATTTTTGATGAGAGATTATAGGGAGATATAATTTGATTGCTCAACAAATGTAAATCCATACTAGTGATATGCTCCAGTAAAAGTAGTTGAGTCAATCTGACAGAAAAATCTCTACTCTTGGAAAACTTACATCATGGCTGATAGATAGACTGAATACATAATTAGAGATGGAGCGACCAAGAACTGTAGCACATTTGCTGTAAAACAAAGAGAGCAGAGCCAAGCATGGTAGTGCACTCCTATAATCTCAGCACTCGGGAAGCTGAAGCAGGAGAATCACGGAGAGTTCAAGACCAGGCTGGGCTGCATAAGTGAATTCAAGGCCAGCCTGAACTACATAGCAAGACTCTGTCTCAAACATAACAAAACGTAAGACCATGACTTGGGCTTGGGCTTCTTCAGACTTAGAGGTCAAAGAAGGCAGTTCTGAGAAGTTACCACTTAACTTGAAGTCTCAATGACAAGAAGTGTTCAGCATATGAGGATTCATAGCTGAGTGTTTCAGATAGCAAAAATTTATGCACATAAATGGGAGAAAAACAATAAAGTTTTGTAGATAGAAGAAGGGTTAAAAGGAAAGGAGGAGAATGGGGAAAAAAAAGAATTACGATAAATTATGTACAGGTACAAACTCCCTGTGCTGAATATGAACATTATATATGTCAAAAGTGTACCAATACAGTTAATTTTAGAAAAAGAATGTATGCAGGCAGGGCCAGCTTGACACCCCCAGGTCATAACAAGTTGGTCAGTATAGCAGAGTTTAGCTCCTATTACAACAGATGGGGTCAGACCAGAGGCAGAGTTTCCCAGGGCTCTTTGGTCCTTGATGTAGAGTCTTAACTTTGTTCTAAGCACAGTGGTAAGGCCTTGGGTAGTCTGAAATACAGTGATACAAGACCTGATTTACCTTCAAAAAGATATCTTTCAATATCCAGTGAGAAAAGATGATAAGCAAACAAGATTTAAAGCAGGGACATATCAAAAGTCTGTTGTAACGATGCAGGTGAGAGCCACGATGGCTTCACTAGGACAATAGCAAAGGAAACAGAAAAGTGGATGTTTCAGACAACTGAAACATAGGCAGTTACCAAAACTAAAAGACAGCCTGGGCAACACAGCCCAAATTCTATTTTGGAAAGTACAGGCAACACGACTTGGTGGATTGTCAGTGCTTAGGGAGACAAAGGAAGGATAGTGTCTAATATGGAACCTGAGTGCTCAATAGAAGGTACTACCAGCTATTTAGTTTGAGCAAACTGGGGAGAAGCGTGTTCGGAAAACAACTGGGAACCCACAGGAAAGGGAATAGATGTAAATTTTCTGTCCATTAGTAGTGAGTTGAATTTGTGATACATTAGAAAGGTAGACTTTGGGATCAAAAATGAGAGTCTAGGGCCAGGGATTTAGCTCAGTGGTTCCAGCGCCTGTCTTGCAAGCGCAAGGGCCCAGGTTTGATCCCCAGGTAACCATATATAATACAGGACGTGGAGACTCATGCCCAGCAGCAATCAGTACCACATACCACGGTGCCGGGCATGGTGGCTCACGCCTGTAATCCCAGCACTCGGGAGGCAGAGGCAGGAGGATTGCTGTGATGTGAGTTTGAGGCTGAGCTCAGGGCCAGCCTGAACTACAAAGTGAGACCCTGTCTCATAAAAATGAGAGTCTGAGTTCAAAAAAGAAAATACAGAGGATGACAGAGTCACTTCAGGACAGAAAAAGAAAGCTCTGTTTAAGGTGTATGAAGCTACTTACAATGAGCCTTGACTCAGTTTTGAGAATTACGATTACTGTTCTGAATTAGTTATGGTTAATTGTCAGAATTAGTTCTGACAACTAATTTCACCACAAGAGATACTCATTACCCCTAAGGGGTTGAGCAAAGTGGGCAAACACCTGACCTGACTATAACTAGTGGCTTTTCACATGGTAACATTTTCTCTTAATAAACTGGAGCTCTGCTATGAGAGCTCAGACAGCCATTCATGTGGTACATACTGCATCCTCACCTGTCTGAAGCAGTATTTATGGTCTAAAAGTGGTGAATGATTTCTGCACCTGAGATAGTCAGTTTCCATAGTGGTGAGAAGAGCAAGAAGGTGTAAAGGTGGGAAAGACTTCACTTCATTTGCTGTATACAACAGTGGCTTCTTATCTGTAACTCTCTCTCTAGGAAATGGAGCTCTGCTATCGGGACCCTAGTGAACCCCAGCTCTTCTCTGAGATCTATGTTGCCAACTTTGGGTCAGGGATTCAGCTGCAAATAAGAAGCAAGAAAGATGAAACACTAATATGGGAGGCCTTGTTGAAACCAGGTAAAACCCAAGCGAGGCAGCTCAGGAGTGGGAGAAAGAAAGTTCAAGTGCGTGTGCCTGTGTACTTTTGTCCATGTCTGTTGGATGTTTTAGTGATTTGTTAATTCACAGAAATAGTTCAAAGAAATTATGATTTTTCAAGACGTTTGATGGCTGATATGAATAGAATTTAAACTTTTTTTCTCTCCTGTGTATTATAGTATCTCTTCTTTGTATTTTAGTATCTCTCCTATGTATTATGGTATCCGCATATAAACAGGTTTGAATTAAGAGGTTTGGAAATCTACAAAGCCTTTGGCACGGTGTCTCATCATAGTTTGGCTGTGAAACAAAAGAGTAAACAGAGCAGAGTAGAAAAATATGGCTCAAGTTCAAGATCTCGCCTGGGGTGCATAATGAGCTCAAGAACAGTGTGAGCTACTTAGCGAGACTATCTCAAAAAAAGAAAACAAAAACAAAACTGAGTCAGCAGTAGAGACAGCTACTCTGATTAAATTGATTAAATTAGTTATATGGTAGATTAAATCAGCTCTGTGTTTTATCCTGGATCAGGCATTTCAAGGTAGACATCAGGAAATCAAATAAAAAAGTGTAAGAGTAAGAAAATCTTTCTCTTAGTCGAACACTACCACCTCCAAAGTCTCCTAGTCAGTCCTTTTAGGAACAGCAAGCCTTGCAAAATGTCAGTGGTCAAAATTCAAATCTTCAGAGATGCTACAGAACAAGCTTCACTGCATAGTAAAAGGAATATAGGCTTTCCTTATTCATGGTATAGAGGCAACCACAAATAAAGAATGAACTGGTCAAGTGTCAGACTTGGGTTTGAATTCAACCCCTGCATGTACTCACTGAATGGTCCTGAGAAAAATGCTTAACTCATTCCAGTCTGCACACTGAGGATCATAATTACTGACTGATCATATTGTTTGAAAGATTAAATTAAATAATGTCTGGACAAGCTCATACAGTTAACCTTCATAAATGGTCAATACGTTATTCTTTTTCTCTTTTTGTTAAATTCACCTCTTCTTATTAACAGTCTGATTCTGTCCTTTGAGCAGAGAAGTCTATCTTCTTCCTCATGAGAAAGATCATGTCTTCCCTTATGAAAATCAACTTCTAGTTCCATCCATGCCTCTCCTATATTTTGTCTTTTAATTCTTAACCACCCACTCACCTTCTTCAGTAGATGCTCCAGGATGAGCCTGAGTTATGACTGCTCTAAGACAGTCCAGTGAAATGGAGTGTGAGGAACATCCCCTCACAATATCCAAATGGAGCCAGTCATAACAGTACTACCACCCAGGCTCTTGCACTGTTAGGTTTCACTGAACTCGGACTGTTGTAAGTAATCCTACAAGGAACTTAAGTTAGTTTTGCATCAGGAAATCAGTTCAGGTCAAGAAAGGATACATTTAAATCTAAAAAGTTGTGAGAGAAATTATTTTGCTTATTCAGATGACCTCTCTCTCTTTATTAGGCTGTAATCACATCTTCAGGGCCTCAGTTTCCTTATGCATAAAGAAAAGAATTCCCAGTGTCTAATGGCCTCTCCATCCTTATTCCAAATTCTGTCAGAATTTGACTTCTGCTCTCAGAAACAAAGAATCTCAGAAATGTGTAGGTTTTGAGTATGTCAGGTACATTCCTAATCTTACAGATGTCTCTTAATATTTCTTTTCCTCCAGGAGACCTCAGATCTGCAGCTTCTCCGGTCCTTCCAGCTTCCCTAGGTCAGTAACAGCTGTCAGAGACCATAAGAGACAGTAGTAATCCTCAGGTATACAGTCCTGGAGGAGAGAAAAGAGGGATGGGAGACTCTTACTGCAAACCTCACCAGGGGTTGGGTTGGAAAAGCATGTGGCCAGAGGTGAATGCCTGTCCAGCCCGTCCAGTCCCTTCACTCCTCTTCATAATGGCTCTATCATTCCCACATATGGCCCATCACAAACCCTCCTTTCACACCGAGAGAGAATGTAAAGCTAAATGCTGTCATGCAAAGGGGCACTGATACATTTCTGGCAGTCTGTATTTTCAGGGGGAAAAGGGAGTCAGGGATGAGAGGAGGCCAGTGAAGAGCTAGAAGGACCCACGGTGGGAATCTACATTTCTACATTTCTTTTCTTTGCTCATTTCAGCTTCGCCTTCACCTTCATCTCCAAATGCCCTGACCTTGCGGCACTTCATTGACCAGCATCGGGAGCAGCTGGTAGCCCAGGTGACTTCAGTGGACCCTATGCTGGACAAGCTGCATGGACAGGTGCTGAGCGAAGAGCAGTATGAGAGTGTGCGGGCTGAAGCCACAAAACCACTTCAAATGCGGAAGCTCTTTGCCTTCAGCCGGTCCTGGGACCGGACCTGTAAAGACAAAGTCTACCAAGCCCTAAAGGAAACCCATCCTCATCTGATCATGGAACTCTGGGAAAAGTGGGGTGGAGGCCCAGGGGGCCCGTGACAGCTCAGTAGCCGAGATCTACGCACTCATCTGTGAGTCCTGACCTGTCTGCTCCTTTGGGGGGTTCTGTTTCTTTATCTGTGGACAAGCTGCCATCTGAATTACCTGCAGCCCTAAAACTAGGGGAAGAAGTCTATTCTGGGCACTGCATGTTCATGTCCAGGGAACCTCATAGGCACCCTACTGCCTCCTTGGCTTTCATGGATAGCTGTCCAGGAAGGACCACAATCTCAGGGAATGTCTGTTTGGAGCCAGGAGAGAAATGTTAGATCACTTCTCTTCCACTCACTCCGTGAACTGCTTAACACTGACCTCCACATTTTGCAGAGCCTGGTCTGCTGCCCACAGCACCAAGCCACACTCTCCCTGTGCCGTGCAGATGCCAACAGTAATAGGAGATGTGGGGCTGTTTATCTCCACCTAGAGACACAGAGTGGAGAAGACACACGTCCTGGGAAATTGTGCTTCATTTATGAATAGATAAGGAAGAGATTTATTTATCATTTATTCTCCCCAGCTATCTATACTGTCCAGACTGCCAGAACTAAAAGGGGTGGCAAGAGAATTCTTTTTTTTTTTTTTTTCCTTTAGTTTTTTTGAGACAGAGTCTCACTTTGTAGTTCAGGCTGGTCCTGAACTCAACCTCAAACTCAGCAGTCCTCCTGCTTCTGCCTCCCGAGTGCTGGTATTACAGGCGTAAACCGCCACGCCCTGTACTGTGGTATGTGGTACTGTTTGCTGGTGGGTGAGTCACCATACCTGGCATTGTTGCATGTGGTTATCAGGTAACAAACCCAGGACGTTTGCAAGGCAGGTGCCGGAACCACTGAGCTAAATCCCCCGCCCACAAGGTCATGATTTTAATCCCTGGTAATACATACAACGACAACAACAAAATAGACATATTTCCACTTTAAGCTTTTATACTATTTTCTCTGCCTAGGATGGTTTTTCCCACACAGACCGCTTAGAGCTTGACTTAAATTGTGCATGCAGGCATACCCACCCTAATATTGTAATACAGTTATGCTTTGGTTCATGAATGTGTCTGTCTGCAATCAATTTTGTTCACAAATAAAAGCATTTGGCAAAATTTTGTTTTCATTTCCAAACTCCATATCAGGTAGCAAACAGGACCACAACCATCTTCCCCTCAGAAAAATGCAGCCACCTTCCACACCATCCTAAAACAAATTAAATTCTTAAACCGAGGTACCACTGTATGTCTTACTCCTTACTTCCGATCCCCCTACCCTGCCCTAATTGTATATTTTTTCTTTCTTTTCTTTATTTTTCAGGCATGATGTTACAAATCTAACCTTGAGATGCCTCTATTCTAGACACACGCTGATTGCTGAGCTGCAGTCCCCAGAGTAACTTTTTATGCATGAATCACTGATGTAACTCATATGCAAGAGGAGTTCTTGGCCTTCAATAAATTATTGAGTGAGTGAATACATGCATATAATTTACATTATGAAAATTAGCAGTGGCTTCCAGGTCAGTAGAGATTTTATATGCACAGTAATCTTTGTTCTCTCCAAAGATCCCACTAAACCATCCATAAAAGATTAAAGCAAGTACAATCTCAAGAGAAAATATAACACATTAGATGTCACCACAAAATGCACAGAATTGAAAGTGGATGAATACACGTCTGTTTTAACAAAACAAGGAAAGCTGAAGCTGAGGTGGCAGAGTTTCAGAAGAAGCTGATTTGCACGCAGAACCCAGGAAACAACCAGGTCCCAGCAGTGCTGCGTCTCCTGCTGGTGTTCACAGGCAGGCCTGCACAGCAGGACTTGTGGAAAGTCTGTCTTAGGAGCAGCTATGTAGGAAGTAGTCCTGAACCTCTCCCTATCCTTTGCTGAACAGACCATTGCTGCTCCTTTATCCCTGCAGAAGGCTGAATGCTGCATCTCTGTAGAGGCTTAACCAGACAAACTCCGGGTTCAGAAATGTCAGCTACACCTGAGACAGCTGTGTGAGGCACCGTGCCACATGGAACGAACAGCTTCACTAAAGGTCCATCTCCCAGCGAGACGCACAGACACTGGTACCCTCCCCCATGGGCTCGTAGGGTGGTGGCAGCCAGGATTATGACACCAACCATTTTACTCCTTGGTGCTCACCCAGGAGAAACAAAAGCACATATTCATACAAAGATGTATTTATAAATGTTCCTAGAACCTGGTTTTGTTTTGTTCTGGATAATAGCCAAAAACTAACAGGAACCTAAGTATACTAACAGATAAATGGATAAATTGTGAATCATATATCCATATGACTCAGTGGTTCTGGTACCTGCCTTGCAAGTGTGAGGTCCTGAGTTTGATCTCCAGTACCAAAAAAAAAAAAAAAATACAAACTACTAATGCACACAACAACATACAATATGCACTGTAAAATTCTAACAATATGGTGGTACATATCTGTAGTCCCAGTTATTTGGTCCCTAGCCTGAGCAACTTAAGTGACACTCTGTATTAAAATAAAATGCCTTCTAAAGATGGTGCCTCTATGGCCTAATTATATATCTCCCTTAAAGGTCCCATCACTTCAATACAATTACATTGGGGAATTAAGCTTCAACATGAGTTTGGATGAGAAAAAGTCCCAACATATAATGACTTTTCCTGATTTCCAACTGAATTTCTCATGTAGTCAAATTCTACTTTATTTCTAGTTGTCCATATTTCCATTTATTACAGTTGCATAACCAAGCATTTTAAACCTTAGTGAATTAAACAGCACTAAAATTGAACCAATTATTTTGCTCAGACACTGTAAAATTGGGAAATTGTCTCTGTTCCACTCAGTATTTTCTGAGACAGGGACTCACTTTATAGTTCAGACTTGTCTTGAACTCACTAGATAGCCCAGGCTGGCCTTGAACTCGTGGCAATCCTCCTGTCTCTGCCCCCCAAGTTCTGAGATTACATGCTCCACTCGATATTAGAGAAGTTCAAAACTGTTGGCCTACATCATCTAAAGGCTGTTCACTCACATGTCTGGTGGTTGATGGTGGCTGTAAGCTGAGAAACTGGCTAGGGCTCCCAATCACAGTACCTACATGCACTTGGCTCCAATATAGTAACTGGATTCCAAGAGTGAAGAGAGAGAGAGAGGGAGGGAGGGAGAGAGAAAGAGAGACAGAGACAGAGAGATATTCACACACATAGAGATTGACAGAGAGAGAGGGAGAGGCAGAACCTGTACCTGTGTGTTACTTAACCTTGGAAGTCCCACAGCATCACTTCCATCATAGTCCAATAATAACAGCAGCCCTCGGCCCAGATCCAAGGGCGGGAACTTGACCCCAGCTCTCTATGGTTGGTGGGTCAGTCGCTTTGCCAGGAGAATATGTAGGGTGTGACATAGATACTGAAGCATTGCTTTGGAAAATGCAATGTATCACATTTTTCAAACCTCATCTCTACTGTTAAATGCATCTACCCAGGGGTTCTTTGGCTGAGAACCAGGTTTGCCATTCTCCCAGTTAGATGAGAGGGCTTAACCTTCCCCTGGTTCTCTTCCCACTTCCAGGATCACTACGTTTGGATGAATTTACCCTAGATTAATTTTCCTCATTAAAGTGGGCTACTTGAAACTTGTAAAAGAACTCATTCAAGCTGTGGATGGCAGTTCATGCCCATAAGCCCAACAGAATGAAGGTTGAAAAGAAGGACTGCAAGTTTAAATACAGCTTAGGCAAGTTAATGATTTAAAAGGAACCTGTCTCAAAATTTGAAAAGGACTGTGGAGACCCCTGGGTTCAATCCCCAGCATGTCAATAATCACAATAATAATAATAAATTATAATAATAATGTATAACTCACTCAAGAGTCATGGATCTCATGCTTTGGTTGGGTGCAGAACTTGCTAGGGTGCTGGGACTCCTTAGATGAGCTCAATAACTCTTGTGGAGGAATCATTCCCCAGGGACAGAGAAGTCTCCACAGTCTATGATCCTGTAGGGGGTGCAGGCAACACTTGTCTCAATGATGAGATAACCACAGACTTAAACTTTAAACCAAGCACATACTCTGATCTAGGTCCTACTCCTGATCCAGGAGAATGAAGAGGGTCCTGTGGAACCTGTGGTCACCCATACTGTAGTGGGCCCATCATTGAACACTAGTCAGGTTAGTCCCAGGCAGCTAGAAGCTCAGAAAGAGTGAGCCAGAGAAGGGAACATAAACTGCTAGAGAGAAATAGAGAGGAAAATACTGGCAGTATAACAAACAGTGGACTGTTATTGAGGGATCCAGTGCTGTCTCTGGTTTCTTAGCAACTGCTATTGAGCAGGTGGTTGCTAAGCAATATGGGGCCATCCAGATAACTGAGTCAGAGGACCTTAGTCTGTGTAGATACCAATCAGAATATTACAGGGTATTGTTAATCGTGAAAGCAGTCACTGAGTCCATGACTTAGATTTTCTCATCTATTAACTACTTTTGTTGCACACAAATAATAATAATATAAAAATGGGACACAGGATCTATAGGTTGAAAACCTATAGATAGTCTTTCAGGCTGTACAAGCTAGTCATTAAGTACTTGCTAGTATCTTTAAGTAAACAAGGTGTTCGCTGCCTGCCCCATTTCACACAGTCCTCTTTGTCTATCCCCCCTTGTCACAGGAAACCAAGAAGAAAAGACATGAATATCTGCCTATGCCATTTTTGCTGACATGTTTGCCAATCTAAAGGAGCTTCATGACTCAGGAAATTTTCATTGGCTTGTACTTTAGAGGGCCTTAATTTATAGATGTATTAGTTTGAGGTGAACAAAATACAACTTTGGGGGTTTTTTTGTGGTGGTAAAACATACAAAAAACAAAATGTACTATTTTCACTATCTCTAAGTATACATTTTTGTGGCATTCACATGATTGAGCACATCTATCACTAGAACTTTTTCATCTTCCCCACCTGAAACTCTGTACCCGTTAAACACTGTCCACCCACCCCCAACCCCACCTGAACCCCTGGTAACCACTACTCTGTTTTCTGTCTCTTCTAAACTTAATTCCTTCAGAAACCTCATACAAGTGAAAATACACAATAACTTTCCTCTTGTAAATGGCTTCTTTGACTTAGCATAATGTTTTTAAGGCTCACCCTTGCTGTCTAAAGCTCAGTGTCACCTTGCCAGAGAGCTGGCTATGGCATATGGAAACATAACTCTGTTTGCTGCGTCACAGCTGAGACTTCAATGGTCCGAGGATGCTGTGATCCTCGAAGCAGACTGCAGCAGCTGAAGACATTCTGGTTCTCAAAAGTAGTTAGAAGAAAGAGAGAGAGATAGAGACAGAGAGACAGAGACAGAGAGAGGTTTCACCTGCAGAGGGACAAATTCTTTATCATCTTAAGTCATCCCACCTATTATTATAAGAATGCTCTCATTACGACCCTCATTGAAATAAGAACTTCGTGACCTAAGATTCCACAGCATAAGACTGCCATTGCATTAACATAGAATTATAACCACCCCATAAGTCACCCGATACTCCCTTCAATTATTGTGCGCACTCTGTAAATACTGGCTGGCTCAGAGTCTCTGTCTTTGTGGGCTCTGAGGCACTGACCTCCCAGCTCCACACATACCTAGAAATTACATAAGTCTCTGTAGTATTTTCTTTTTAGCCCTTGTGTCACCCTTGGTAGGCAGACAGAGGATTGATTGCCCTTCGATATAAGTTCACCCACTGCTGAGCACAGGCAGCACTTGTGCCTGGATGAGCCCACAGTCAGCCAAGCTCTCAACTTCTGACAAAGATCACCTGGGCTGGGCAAGAGTTTAAAGGCATTTTGTTTGTTTCTGGACAGACGGGCCAGGTTAAAAACATAATAATAATAACAAATGTCCTACAGACAGCATCCTTGTTGTCTGAACTCTGAACTTAGCCTTAAACCTTAGTATGCAGTGGGCCGTGGAGTAGCTAAAGCATTTTTAGCACCTTCCCTGGTATGGCCCTGCTCCAAGACCCTTTCTGTTTCTGAGCCTGTCCCTGCTGTCTGCCCTCTGCCCATACCCCATGGCAAATCCTTTAGCTTTTCCAATGCCACAACCACCCTATACTTCATGCTTTATTCTCTCTTCCTAACCTGCAGTTTTCAAAATTTCTTGGCTTTTGGTCTTAAGGCTCAGTGGAAAAACTGAGGCTCCATAAACTGATTCGTGCATAGAAGGGGCCTTCGATATTTGTTACAGCACTGGGCTGGAAACCACATACAGTACTGGGCATGGAGACTCACACCCAGCAGCAACAAGTACCCACATACCACAGTGCCAGGCATCGTGGCTCACGCCTGTGATCCCAGCACTCGGGAGGCAGAGGCAGGAGGATCGCTGTGATATGAATTTGAGGCTGAGCTCAGCGCCAGCCTGAACTACAAAGTGAGACCCTGTCTCAAAAAAACCTAAAAAAAAAAAAAAAAAAAGAAAGAAAGAACAATAGTACAAATATTTAAAAACCAAGAGTAATATTCTGAGAAGGAATTAATGGCAAGTGGATATATCTTCTTTGAAGGAGATACAAGGGACTTGAAACTGCTGTCATCACATAGCCCTTGTTATAGCTTGTATCTAGATGTCCCCCTCAAATTCTCATGAGGTCATAAGTGGAGTTTTTGGAAGTAGCTCGATCTACAGTGTGCGATGCAGGGATAAAATGTGTGATGCTGGAATTGAATGTGTGACAGGAGAATTCAGAGCGTAATGCTGTCAACTATACATATGGAAAGGGGAAAAAATGAGAATCAAGTCATGTCATATTCTGGTACAAACTCAATGTTGAATGCGATGATAATGTGTATTCATAAAGTACCAATAAAGATTTAAATTTTTTTAAAAAGAGTACAATGCTGGAATTAAAGGTCTCCCACCCTGAGTATGGGAGGCACCACTCAAAGGGAGATACTCTAGGTAAAATATAAAGGCAGGATTGGTTGCTGTGGCAGCTGCTGCTTGCTGGTTTGCTGTCTTTTCCCTGTTTTCCATGGACCATTTCTCCTCTACTGTACCCCTTGTCATTTCACCCTACCTTGGAGCAAGCTGACAATGGACCAAAACCTCTACAAACTGTGAGCTAAATAAATCTTTCCTCCTTTAACTTTTGGTATCAGATACTTTGTCTCAGCAATGAGAAAAATAACTAAGACAGCACTTTAAATAAGCCATCTAGAGCTAGGCAAAGTGGCACATCTCTATAATCACAGCACTCATGAAGCTGAGGCAGGAGGATAACAAATTCAAAGTGAGCCTGGCCTGACATAGCAAGATCTTGTTTCACAAACAAAACATAACAAAACAAAAACCAGTGTATATCAAAGGATGGGGGTCCTGGTAGAGTATATGGAGGAGTTAAGTGTACCCCTTGACCATTCACCCTTGGACTCATCATTATCTAGTCACCTCATCTTTGACAAAGGAGCCAAAAGTCCCCAATGGAGGAAAGACAGCCTCTTTAACAAATGGTGCTGGAAAAACTGGGCTTTAACTTGCCAAAGACTAAATTTAAACCTATCTCTTTCACTGTGTACCAAGCTAAAATCAAAGTGGATAAGAAACCTAAATATTAAAACAGACACTCTAAACCTGCTGCAAAACAGGTTAGGTAAAACTCTTGAAGACATTGGCTTAGGGAAAGACTTCTTGAACAAAACCTCTATAGCACAGGAATTGGCAGAAGAAATCAACAAATGGCATCTCATTCTATTAAAAATCTTCTGCACAGCAAAGGAAACCACCAACAGAGCAAAAAGGCAACCAACACTGTGGGAAAGAATCTTTACCAGCTGTTCCTCAGACAAAGGGCTACTATCTAGAATATATAAAATGAAGGAGATTATTTGTTGGTAATAATAATTCATGTCTGTAAAGTTTATTTTGTACAATTGATGAGCATTTTCATATATATGGCATGATTGAAGAAAATGATGTTTAAATTTTTTAAAAACTATTACAGTAAAAGACATAAGGCCATTAATCTTCCCTCAAAATATTCCTCCCTTCCTTCAAATACACTTATTCCATTGTCACTGCCACCTTCTAAAGCAGTTCTAGAAAGTCCTTTTTCATAAGTGTCTTTACTTGCAGTGTCATGGTTGCCTCAGGGTCCAGAATCATTTCAAAATGTTCATCCTTTGTTCTGATTTGTGTTCAGATGTCCCTGCAAGCCTCATGAAGATGAGGTGGGACTTTCTTCTTCAGAGATAGTTGACTTAGAATGAATGATGCTGGAGTTGAAGGCCTATGATTAAACCACTACATGTGAGTGATTAGTTGGGCGCCGCCCTAATTCCAGTAGTCTGGATAAGATAAAAGGGGTAAAAAGATGCTATTAAAATCACCCTCCCCACTCTCCTTGCCCCCCACCTTCCTGTCTCTGTCTCCTGTCTCTGTCTCTGTCTTTCTGTCTCTCTGCCCCCCCTCTCTCCCCTCTCTCCCCCTCCCTCCCTCTCTCTCTCTCTCTGCTATCTGGTGCACAACCTGGTGTTTCTCCTCTTTGAAGCCTTTGCCCATCCCTGCCATGCAGCTAGCTGACTATGGATGCAGTCTCTGCGAACTTCAAGCCAAATAAACACCTTCCCTTCTAACTTTGGTGGCAGGTATTTTGTCTTAGCAACAAAAGAAGGGAAGGTAATACAGCCTTCATGGGTGTCCTTTGGGGCAGAGCCTGAAGTCACACGGCACCAGATCTGATGAATAAGGTGCATGAGGACACAGTGCAATGTTTTTTACATTGGACAGCAGTCGGTAGCAGCCTTTGTCATATTTTTAATAATGCCTCATAAACACAAGACTTCCAGCACTGCTTCAGAAAAAACAATAGTACTAGGCCTGGGATTTAGCTCAGTGGTTCCAGCGCCTGTCTTGCAAGCACAAGGACCTGGGTTCGATCCCTGGAAACCACATACAATAGTGGGCGTGGAGACTCACACCTAGCAGCAACCAGTACCCACATACCGCAGTGCCGGGCATGGTGGCTCACGCCTGTAATCCCAGCACTTGGGAGGCAGAGGCAGGAGGATTGCTGTGATGTGAGTTTGAGGCTGAGCTCAGTGCCAGCCTGAACTCCAAAGCGAGACCCTCTCTCAAAAAACCTAAAAAAAAAAAAAAAGAAAAAAGAAAGAAAGAACAATAGTACAAATATTTTAAAACCAAGAGTAATATTCTGAGAAGGAATTAATGGTAATGTGCTTTTTTGCTGTAATAAACTTTTAAACTTAAAAATAGCCAAAGGAGTACTATTTTAAGAGCTAGTTTTTTTAAGAGTTCTATGCCACCTAAAATTGTCTCATTCTTCCCTATGGGTATGTGACACCATTCTTTGGGAAATATTTAAATATGTGATTGTTATTACAATCAAGTTAGTTGCCAGTTTGTTTCTGTAGTCCTGGAGAGCAAATCCAAGGCCTTGATTACATGTTAGAGGTAAACACTCTACCACTGAGCTACAATCCTGAACCTTTTTTAAATTTTTTCATTTTGAAGCAGGATCTTAGTGAGTTACTCTTTTAGTTAGAAGTGCTAATCTCTGAGAACGTGAGCCTGCCGCTGCCAATCACAGCGTTTGCTCCATCATTTATTCAACATATATCTCCAGGTACCTACCACTGCCTGGTAGCCTCAGCCTATGCAAGAAGTCCCTGGACAAGGTAGCACTACTTCAGCACCTTGATCCTGGTTCCTGCCAAGGAACGCGGAAGTGAGGCCCGGGCTCCCCGGTAGCAGTTGGATCTGCTGCAACTGAAAGGGCCTGCCAGTGGGCCTCTAACCCGCTGGGACCAAATGAGTTCAAGCAATTGTTCTCTCCCACTCTAGGGAGCGCACCAGCCAACCACTAGCCAAACTCAGAACCTCCTGCGCAGCAGAAGTTGCCAAGAATGATGGTGCCCTGAAGCTGTGGCTGTAACAGTGGAAGTCAGACAGGGTCCTTGACGTACCCCGGAGAAGAAAAGGGCTCCGAACAAGGATCATTGAAAGGACTTGGTCCTAAATGTGCGAAATGCCCATAAGGCTGGAGTCTTGCATGTGTAGTGAAGACCAAGAGGAGAAAATAGGATGTAGAGACACAAATACAATTGGAAAGGAAGAGAAGGGAGAGAAAAGCATCAACGCTGACCGTGCAATTTCTGGACCTTTGGATTGTGGGATGTTTTGTTATTGTTTTCCCTCATACCACTTTCTAATTTTCAAATGTCCTACAATATTGTTTTTTCACATATTAGAATTAATGTTTTAGAGATCTCTAGGTACACATGTCTTAGGTCTCGAGAAGCTGTGACGCAGCTGGAAGCTCTGTTTCCCGCAGTTGCCCCTCCTTGCGCGCTAAGCCAGCCTTTCAGCTACCCGAGCGCCGGCAGCGGCTGGCACCTCCCCCGCGCGCCTGTCTGGTTGCCGTGGAGACAAACTGAGCTGCGTCTGGAGTCCTGAGCGGACCAGGCTCTGGAAGCGGGAGAACCAACCCCTGCAACAGGCTGGGGGAGTGAGAATCCCCGCAGACCCGCACAGGCCCCCGCCTCGCCGGCTCCGCCTCCCGCCCCGGTGCTACAAATACCCAGCTGCGGCTGCCGAGGCCACTGCGGTCCGACAGCTCCCGCCTCTGCTCGACTGACCGCCGGACACAGCGGATCCCGCCGGGGTCCCTGCCAGGTGCCAATGGCTGACGGGCTCTTTCAGCGAAAGTCCTGGGGCGCGGAGCAGATGCGCCCGGACTCGGAGCCGGAGTCCCAGGGCCTGTTCGACGCACCTCCCCCGGAAGAGCGCTGTGCGCCGGGCCCAGACCCGAATGCCGGCAGGAAGGCCGGTCGGCGCTCCGCCGGGAAGGCGCAGGGGGCCCGCGCTGGGCCGCCCCCGAGCGTCCCGGCCGAGGAGGAGATGCCGCCCCTGGACGAAGGCTGCTATCTCGACCATTTTCCGCACCTCTCCATCTTTATCTACGCGGCCATCGCCTTTTCCATCACCTCCTGCATCTTTACCTATATCCATTTACAGCTCGCCTGAGGGGCTGGGCCGGGCCGGGCTTGGCCAGGTGCGTGCAGGGAGGAAAGGAAAAAGGGCTCCGATTTTTGCTCTGGAGACGCGCTGCACCCCTGTCGTCTAACTTCCGATGCTGCTTCTTTTCTTCTGTGTTGTCGCTCTCATTCTCTAACTGTCCGTCCATTAACGGTCCAAAGTACTGTATTTGTCTGAAATGAAATATCAGTGCTCTTTACGCCTGCGGGTGGGGGCGGGGTGCAGACCTAACCTTTAGAAATCTGTGTCGCGGTTGAATCGTGTTTTATCATCAGGATTGCGTCTCTGCACAGTTACTTCGTGGTGAACATACGCAGCTGAGACCCCAGCATTTCGCGTTTGGGGAATGCAGAACCAGCCAAACCTTCTGTTCATTAAGAGATAAATCAGACCTCGACCCCTGACCTCCCAGAGAAGGTGCTGCGGGAGAGTCGGTGCTCGGCAACCGTTTGATACTGCTTTGCCCCCGGAGAAGCCCGCGGGGCTCTGCTGAGGCTGGGCGAAGTGAGTGCTGTTTGTCCAGCGCTGGCCCCCCCAAGTTCTCTCTGAGCTTGACCCAGACTGTGCAGTGTTTTCTTGCCTTAGGCTTTGCTGTCGCCGACAGAAGAGCTGTCTGATCAGAAGGCCACGCCCAGGACTCGTCCTGACTGCGAGGGACCTTCGGGTGCAGACCTCCAGGGACACTGGCCGAGCTCACGCGCTCCACGGATGAGACTGGGGTCCCTGGCTGAGGCCGTGGGAGAGCTACACTTGGGGCCTGTTAAGGGTTTCATGGGAGCCCAAGACTTTCTGCAGTTTTGAGAACCAACATGAAGGGGTTCCAGGGATGGCAATAACGAGTTCCTGCTGGGCTTTGTCATCCCAGATGTAAAAGGACTAACACCAGAACCCACCTTGGCAGGTTATTGAACCCACCCACCTCCTTTATTCATTAATGTCAAACGTCCAAGTGTGGCCCTTTAATACAAGCATATACCTTATGGAAATGTCTATAATTGTGTTATTGCTAGTGGAGTAAAGTACCTTTTAAATCTCTCTGTATCGGTTATCCCTTAATTTCCAGTTGTCTTAATCACTTCCCTTGTTATTTTTAGGAGAAATACTCATGCACAATTTAGAGGTTTATTTTGCTCACAGCCCATGGCCAGCTGGTTCCAAAGCAGAAAGGTATGGTGGAGGGGCCAGGGCAGAGGGAGGCTGCTCTCATCATGATGGCTAAAAAGCAGAGAGGGTAGGGAGAAGCCAGGGGGTGGGTATGTCCTTCCAGGAGATAGATATACTCCTCCAACAGGCCCCCTCCTAACAGTAAGTTAGCTTCAGTCCTCTCGTCTACCTTCCCACAGCCCTGCCTGTATGCACGTGAGGCCTCTGGGGGGCGTTCTTGATCTAAACCATCACTCCAACTGTGCAATGCACTTTGTCAGTCTTGTAGTCTGCTCCGTATTTTACCCTATATGTATTTTCTCCCCTCTACTGGGAAAACTCACAGGCTTCACACTGAGCTGTATTCTCAGCCCTTTATTTTTAGACAGGGCCTCCCTAAATCACTACATTTGCCCAGGCTGCCCTCAAACTTGTGCTCGCCTGCCTCAGCTTCGCCGAGTGCTGAAAGTTCAGGTCTGTGCCATCATACCCATTCCCCCATTATCTTCCCCACATCCCTACTATCCCTTCAGACTATTACATAGACGCTGAGGCACAGTAACTCCCTCCACTGTAGAAAGCCCTCAACAGCATCTTTCACAGATTCCATCCTCACAACGTACCAGTGCAACTCTCATTCCCTAACAGGAGACCCACCGTCCCTGTGCACTTCCCCTCAGTAGTTAGTCATTTCTGGCCCAGTACAGGCCAGATGAGCTTTGGAATTGCTCTCTGGCTCACCTAGGCCAGCTCTTTGTGCACTATGTTTTCCAATAATAGGGCCATGTCCTTTCCAAATTCTCATTTCTCATAATCCCACATCACTGCCTGCTTTAGTATCTCAACACATGTAAGATGTCAGTTGTTCACCAATGTCAGCCTGTACCTCACAGCAGCACAGTTTGCAGTAACTCCAGCTTAGGTCTCTAAAGCACCAATGTTTCCAGTTTTTAATGTTGGCCACTGAGTCTTCTACTAATCTTTAGTATGGAATCCATTGAATCCCAATGTATGACTGGTGCTCTCCATTGAATCCCGGTTCGTACGTCTTCTCTTATCTCACATTTTATAATCTTTCAATAACTACCTTAGAAAATAATCCAATATCCTTCTGTTACCTTCTCTGATAGAATCTTCCTGCTGGTTCCCAGAACCAGAGTTCCTATTCAACATGTTATTGTTCCACAGTATCGTAACCCTTCGTCTACGTAATCTGATCTTCATTTTGTAACCCTAATTCAAATACATACCTAGTTCCTTCAACTATACCATTATTATACTCAATTGCTTCCCCAATCTTAACATTGGCTTCAACATTCTCCTAAATATCCAGCTCTATGCTGGAGATGTAGTTAATTGGTAGAGCAATTACCTAACATGTGGCCCTGGGTTGGATTCTCAGCATTACAGAAGCAAGTAAATATTAAGATCCATTTGATCACTGTTTCCCAAATACTTGATTATCATCTCTCCAGTGTTGTACTCTAGCCTTCCAACATTTACCCCCATCAATGCCACCCTCAAATTAAGGTCACCTCAGGGCTGAGGATTTAGCTTAGTGGTTCCAGCATCTGTCTTGCAAGCACAGGTCCCAAGTTTGATTCCCGGTAACCACACTCAACAATGCTGGACAAGGTGGCTCACATCTGTAATCCCAGCACTCGGGAAACAGAAGCAGGACTGCAGTGAGTCCAAGGCCTGGGCTACATAGTGAGCTCAGGACCAGCCTGAACTACAAAAGCAAGACCCTGTCCAAAAAAAATTAAGATGACCTCAGCCCCAAATTTAACCACTTTCTCCCATACTTCTATATTCTCTATTTCTACTTTGTCCTGTACCTACATTTTTTTGGTAACTTCTGGTTCCACTGAGCTCCAGTGTGGTCTTTTTCGAATGCTAAATTTCTACTCTCTCACAGCATCCTTTATCATCATTTGGTCTGACCAATTCTTATTCTTCACAGAATGTGGTCCTACATGCTCCCAAGGATCACATATATCCTTGTGACTGTTTCCCTATACCGAGTTCTCAATTGTCTTCCAACTGTTGGGCTTCCACTATGAGGTTCCCTTCTCCAAAAGGTCAAGCTTTCCCCGTTTTCTATCAATAGACATATTTTTAAACATTTGACCATAAAAATGAACATTTTGGGTTTCTGTGCCATGCTGCTCTGTAGCAGAGTGCTAGGGGTACAGCACAGTGGTAAATACTTGGCACGCACAATGCTACCACAAAACAAAAATCAGCATAGCCAGGGTCATATGGTAACCTTTGGTCAAAAGGCATTAAGAGCAGGGCATACTGGGTATGGTGGTGTATACCTGTAACCGCAGCATGCGGGGGGCTGACGCAGGATAGCTGCATTCAAGGCCATGATCCTTTTGCTTCAATTTTCTGAATGCACCACCATGCCTAGCTTCAAAACTATTAGTATTAAAAAAAAAAAAAAAAATCTAGAGTCAAGCACGGTGGCATAGCCCTATTATTTCCAGTATTCAGGGAGGCTGAGACAGGAAAACTGCAAGTTCTAGCTTAGTTTGAGCAACTAAGGGAATCAGTTCAGAGCCTGTAGCTCTGTGCAAAGGTCCTGGGTTCTATTTCCATTACAAAACAAACAAACAAAAAAAATACACACAAAAAACCCCTAAGAGCCTATAAATATAAATTTTATTACTGGGTCTATCTCATGCTTCTTTTTCTACTCCAGTGGGATCTCCTTCACTTTTGTCCAAAGTCTTCTACAGGACACCAAGGTAGCAGACTGCTTAACATCATAAGGATCTTTTCACAGAAAACAAATACTGTTTTTGAGAAAGGGTCTCACTATGTAGTCCAAGTTAAAGGTGTATGACACTATTTTGGCCACAACTTGACACTTGCCTCTTTCGACCACTTATTAACTTCGTCCCCTGATAAGAGCAAGCACTTTATGTTTGTTGTTCCACAGTGTAATGACCAGCTAATAAAGAAGCTTGCACTAAGTCCCCACTTTATAATCATTTGAATTACAACTTTCACAGATAATAACAGACTTTGCATTACACACACTCATAAATGTAAACAAACAGCAAAAGTAATTCATGTATCTGCCAGACATTGTCAAGGCTGTGCTTACTGTACGTGATGGTGTACAGTAGTACAGCGCTCCATCAGAGGCAACAATGTCCAGAAAAAAAGAAAAGGTAATGCGGAGAAGACTGCGGGAACTCACAGAGCAATAACCATGGAAATAAAACAATAAGTAATTAAGAGATTGGAGAGAGGGAAAAAGATGGTAGATGACACTCATTCTTTCTGTGTTTAGTTTTCTGCTTTCCACTGTATTTTCACGTCAAAGGTGTGGAAGACTCACTGTCAGACTTCCTAGTGAATCTGACTTACAAATGTTCTCCCAGAAAGAAACTCGTGTAAAACCAGGATTTACTGTATCTGGGTTAACTTACTTACTGTTAACCAAAAGATAAGCCAAAAGGATCAGGATCACAAAAAACCTCATGACCATGGTACAGCTTCCTAATACCTTTGGTCATAGTTTCATTTCTTTGAACCAGCTGCCACATGAGTCATTATTACATCAAGAATCCCTTCCAAACTACTTGAAGTCTCTAACAAACAGATGTTTTCAAGACTAGTTCAGGGTAGTAACAGATACTTCAGGAGAATGGATAAAAAAAAGGATAAGATGTGGAACCCAAGAAAGAGTGAATAAAGAAAATCTTTTTGACGGACTCTTTTTACCATATAAAAATTAAGATATTTTCAGTCTTTTACTTTCTTTTTCTATACTGTCTCTAATATTCTGGAGTTTTCTGGAGTTCTGGGCCAAGGACACCAAACTCTCCCTAAAATCACTAGTCCCATGATCTCTGCCCACATTTTCAAGCTCATCAAATAAAGTCAAGGTCTGTTTAAGTTTGGCTTCAACTATTTTTTGCTCTTCTAATTCTGCAAGAAGGGCCTGCTTAGTGTATAATTCACTCTTATACTTCTCCTGTAATTCTTTGATTTCCTTCTGGAGAAGCTGGAATTCTTCTTCACTATAAGGATACTTCTCCTGACATTTATCTTCAGGAAGCAAGATGTTTGGAGGAATACGCAAAATCAACTGCAAAAACAGCTGTTCCATTTTGCCAAAAAGGTTATCAAAATGTTCTTTCATAAAGCATAGGAACTTCTCGGTGCATTTACGAATCTGGACAGGACTAATGTCACAATCTGGGATGCCCTCCAGCTTCTTCAGTATAACTTGTTCAACAGCCTGCATCACTTCAAATAGGTAGTCTTGAAAGGCAATGTAGATCCTCAACATGCAAGTTTGTGGTGTGAAGCCGAAGAACTGAGCCTCATAGATCATTGGATCCACCGACATCTTGATTTACTGGATTATTCTCAATTGTGAAAAATCTGCAAATGTAAAAAGAAAATTTTCATTTGGAAGAAAAAAAATCACTGGAGGAAAGAAACAAATCATATTGTGATAACAAAGAGTTTGTGTTCCTGATGTTATTTTCAGACATTTTTTTGTTAGTTTGTTTTGTGATACAGGGGATTGAACTCAGGACCTTCTGCTTGCCAACTAGGTATGGTGCCACTGAGCTATATCCCTGGACCACCAGCCTTAGTTGTTTTAAAAGACATATAAAAGAGGCTAAGGATTTAGTTCAGTGGTTCTGGCGTCTGCCTGGCAAGTGCAAGGCCCCAAGTTTGATCCCCTGGTACCACATACCACAATGCCTGGTGTGGTGGCTAACGCCTGTAATCCCAGCACACAGGAGGCAGAGATGGAAGGATTGCTGAGTTTGAGGCTGGCCTGGGCTACATAGTGAGTTTGGGGCCAGCCTGAACTACAAAGCGAGACCCTGTCTCAAAAGAAAAAAGAGAAATGCCTTGAGGATATCCTCATAAGTGAAATAAATAGGTCACAGATAGATACATATCGCATCTTTTCTCTGGTATGAGAAAATGAAGATGTAAATGAGTCCTAGCATTGTATGTTATATATTGTGAAATAGAAAATGCTCAATGTAAAATAAGATGAAAGGGGACAATGTTGAGATTGTAACAAAAAAGTAAGGAAACAAATT
>PVIR01005142.1:0-29993 GCA_004026965.1 Petromus typicus | reverse complement strand
AAAAAAGAAAAAAGAGAAATGAAAAAGACAGAAAAGCTTGCCTCTCTGAGGCTCTTTCCTCACTCCAGACCCTCTCCTCCACCTCCATCACTCATTTCTTCCACTTCACATACTGAACACTTACACTTAAGCACACAGCTCAATCTTCTGAACTGTTATTATCCTGAATGAATTTAAAGTTTAAACAGATGATCTACTTGATAACCTAGACCAGTGATGGCGAACCTTCTAGACCTTTCAATGGTAACAAATGGCTGGCTACAGCACATGTGCCACAGGTTTGCCACCTCGGCCCTAGACATTCTGCGGCTTCAGTGACCTTCCTCTCTATTCTCTGTACCACTCTGTTCAGCACTCTTCTCCCTAATAGCTCCTACTTTTTATTTTTTAATTTTTTGAGACAGGGTCTTGCTTTGTGGTTCAGGCTGGCCCTGAGCTCAGCTCAAACTCACATCACAGCAATCCTCCTGCCTCTCCCTCTCGAGTGCTGGGATGACAGACATAAGCCACCACGTCCAGCACTGCAGTATGTGGTACTGATTATGGCACTGATTGCTGGAGTCTCCATGCCCAGTATTGTAAGTGGTTATCGGGGAATCAAACCCGGCCTTGCACTTGCAAGACAGGCACTAGAACCATTAAACTAAATCCCTGGCCCCCTACTTTTTATTTTTAACCAAAATCTCTTGTTTCTCTTAAAACTGTCATTCACACACTCACACTGTACCTTAATCTTTCAGACCTCTCTTGCTCTCAGTCTCTCTCCTTTTCCCATTCCTTTTAGACCTTGTGCTCTATATCCTTTGCATGCACCACTGTAAATGTCCTCTATCCCCTTGCCTTTCAACCCAGCCTTTTTGATTTTAAAATATTCCAATTAGAAGACAAACGAGCCATTTACTAGTTTTACTACACTGACTCTGTTTTGGTTTAGGGTTTGGGAATCATTTCTTTCTATTGTAAACATTTAGGAAATTATAATTCTACCTCTCTGTCACTGAGGGAGCTTAACCCGGCATCTTTGTCTTAGCTGTAACCATATGCTTGTTATAGAAATGAGACAGTTTTACTACTGCTTTAAAGTAATGTAGGGGTTGGGCAGTTAGCTCAGTGGTACCAGCGCCTGTCTTGCAAGCACAAGGACCCGGGTTCGATTCCCCTGTAACCATATACCATAGCGGGCGTGGAGACTCACGCCCAGCAGCAACCAGTACCACATACCATAGTGCCGGGCGTGGTGGCTCATGCCTGTCATCCCAGCACTCAGGAGGCAGAGGCAGGAGGATTGCTGTGATGTGAGTTTGAGCTGAGCTCAGGGCCAGCCTGAACCACAAAGCAAGACCCTGCCTCAAAAAACCTTAAATAAAAAAAATAATAATAATAATGTAGCTGATATAAACTGGTACAAACTGCCAGGGGAACTTAGGATGAGCTTCTGGAAAGAAATGCAGCAAACAATGTATAGTCAAGTTTTTCAAGACAAGATGCTATTAATCTTTTTTTTTTTTTTTTTTTTTTTAAGATAGGGTCCTGTTTTTGTAGTTCAGGCTGGCCCTAAGCTCACTCTCACTATGTAGCCCAGGCAAGCCTCAAACTCACAGCAATCCTCCTGCCTCTGCCTCCCGAGTCCTGGGATTACAGGTGTGAGCCACCATACCCAGCATTGTGGCATGTGGTTAGCAGATGCGCTCAGGACCTCAGGACCTTGCACTAGCCAGGCAGATGCAGAACCACTGAGCTAAATCCCCAGATGTTATTAATCTTGAAAATTTGGCCTGGCAGAGTGGCTCATGCCTGTAATCCCAGCACGCGGGAGGCAGAGGCAGGAGAATTGCTGTGAGTTTCAGGTTTGCCTGGGTTACAGAGTGAGTTCAGGGCCAGCCTGAATTACGAGGCGAGAACCTGTCTCAAAAAAAAAAAAAAAAAATCTTGAAAATTTATGTAACAGTTTAAAATGGAGTTGTTGTAACTGTGTGGCTGGATAAATAAGGTAGAATTTCTTTGTTCCTGTAATCTCATTTACAGATTATCTACAAACCACTGTAATCGGCTTGTGATTCAATAGCGAACTGCTTTCTTTCCTCTGCAGAGGATTCCCCAGGTTAGCAGGGTTATTTCAACACTTCCTCATGCTCCAGGATTAAGTTTAGAGACTTCCAAGATGACTTATAAGGGACTTCATCACCTGAGCCTAATTACACTCTATTCTGCTTAAGTAACTTACCTGGGCATAATTGACTTTGATAATTTTTCTATTTTTTGGTCCATGTTAAGTCTTTTCTTACCTATTCTTCTACTTTGCATCTCCAACCCTTAGTAAGAATCTAATCTACTGTGTTTAATGTCTGTCTTTTCAATTCATTTTTATCTTTAGTTAGATGTTCAATATATACATAATCTTCAAACATAGTTTTATAAATGTATCTTTACATTTGTTTGTGATCATTTATTATAGTAGAGTTTACATCACTGGTTCAGACTAAAGCATTGGTATCAATTTTATCTTATGTATGACACTGTCTACTCTCATAACAAACATCTTATTTGCTTCCAGCATCTTACTTCCAGAAAGGTAATGAACATCTTTCAGTGATATTTCTTTAAGAGACTTGCCAAGTACTTTCACAGGTGAGTAACTGCCAAGCCATAGTTTACTAACGATATTTCACCAAATACTGCCAAAATATCCTCCAGAATATTTGGGTTGTTTTAGCAACTCAGGGCCAGCATAAACTACAAAGGGACATTCTGTCTCGAAAAACAAACAAAAAAATTCCGATCTTATCTTTCTTCCCTAAGAGACTTCAACGGGAAAGCGTTCTCCCTTACCGTGATAAGCAATAAACCAGCAATGTTTTATCAACAGGTTAAGATTTCTCCTGTAAATTGCTCATTCTTCTCTTGCTTGCACTATTCTGAAACAAACTGGCTACAAGATTCAAGCCACTCTCCTGCCTCAGCCACCTCAGTAACTGGGCTTATAGGTGGGCGTCACCGAACTCGACCTTAAATTCTATTTTTAAAAAATTCTCTCCAATCTTTTATTTGGTTCCTTATATAACCAGATTTGATTACCTTTCCCTTGTTTCAAAAATTGTCAGTATTTCTTTGTATGTCACCGAATAATGCTGAGCCTCTTCTGTCCTCAAGTTAGTCTTTCCCAAACAAATTGAGCTGTTTCCCTTCCCTGGAGTAGGCAAGGCTTGGGCAAATAGTTCGACACACTTCCCTGGAGCCTCAGTCACTCCCTCGTTTGAATTCCCATCAGGACCTCTCGTACCCTGCTTTCTCTGCCAGACTTGACAGTTCTTGAGATTAAACGCGGGAAACGCTCAGGCCGTCTTAATCTAGCTGCCAAAGAGCTCGCCGCTCAACCGGCTGGTAGCCAGAAGGCGCAGAGCAGGAGCTATTTCCGGCCGGTTTTAGACTCCCGTCGGACCCTGCGGCCCCGCTGCATGCTGGAACCTAAGACAGGGCCGGGGCCCAGCGGAGAGACTAAACCTGGAATCCAGTCCAGAGCCCCTGCAATGACGCCTAACCGAGTCCTGCCTCTTTTCGCTCCATCTGAGAAAATGCAACCCCGCGACATTTACCGTAGCAACCACTGAGGTGATGAAGGCGAACACACACCACTTTCCTCCACCACCTTTCAAACAGCCGCAAGCTGCCAGGGACGCGCGGCGAGGCTGATCCTCAAAACTGCAACTGAATGCCTAAGCGAACGAAGCAAAGGCGCGATGCTGTCGCCATCCTGATTGGTCGGCTGTCGGAAGGCGTGGATAAATCGATTGGTGAGAGGAAGAGGCCAGGAAGGAAAGCTAGCTGTGGCCTGCGGGGATTGGAGGAGGAAACCAGTACTTTCTCTCCTCTCTTCTACGTTGATGGGCGGAGAAACAAGTGGGGGGGGGCCTGCAGAGACGCAACTTGTCATTGGTGGATGAGCGGTCCTTGGGGCGCTAGCGATTGGTGGTCGGTCGATTGCGCCGCGCTGATTGGACGGTAGAGGTTAAAGGCAGAGCATTTGAGTTCTCCCCGCCCCTTGGGCACGCTGGCGGAAGGGGAAGGGGGGCTGGTGGCGGTGGGGAAGATGGCGTACCAGAGCCTACGGCTGGAGTACTTACAGATCCCACCGGTCAGCCGCGCCTACACCACTGCTTGTGTCCTCACTACCGCCGCTGTGGTGAGCAGCTTCAGCACTGCCTTCTAATTTCCGAGCTGGATGTGACTAGTTCTCTAGAAAAGTGGGATTTGGGCCTCGGGGACGCCCAGAGGGTCTGGTACGACGGGTGGGTGGAGGTGTGCAGGGCTAACTCTAGGTTTCGGAGTGGACCAAAGAAAGCTAATCCAGTTACCTGAGAAGGGTGAGTTGCTTCGTGAGGAGTCAGGTTATTCGCTGATATGGGATTCGAATCTGTAGCGGGTCAGGGCTGCGGGAGCCGCCCACCCAAAACATCCATGAGAGCTCTAGCATTGCCTGTTTTTTCTCTGATGTCTGATGGAAGGAAATCCACTAAGAGAGAAGATTTGGGTACTGAGGATAGAACGCTGGAAATTATCGAAAAAGAAACCTTAAGAGGGTATGTGAATATAAGGGGCAGGATGGCAACACCCAGCTCTAATGGTGGCAGAGTCTCGAATCTCAGTTATTTCGAGATGGGGGTTGCTTAACCCAGCTGTCCCAGGTGGTGCCTACATGCTGGGCAAATGGCAGCAACTGCTCTTATTCGTCCTGTATCTAAAATACCACCTGCCTGTTTCCCAGGCTTTCATGTCATCCTCATGTATTGCAAGATAAAAAGTTTTACTTTGTTAGGTATTGAAAATACAAAATATTGTACCAGTTGTAGAGAATTCATTACAAACCTTGTCTCATCTGTAAGAAAGGCTTTAATTTACTAGAAATTGCTATACTTACTAACCTTTTGTTGTAGAGTTTTGTTTCTCGATTGATTCGCTTTAAGCAGCTCTTTTTCTATTTCAGCAGTTGGAATTGATCACACCTTTTCAGTTGTACTTCAATCCCGAATTAATTTTTAAACACTTTCAAGTAAGTAGTCAATTGCAACTGTGATATTTCTATTTCTTCTTGTTTTCATTGTTTTTAACAAATTCTGCAACATTTTGCGGTTTTTTTAGAATCCATTGATGACTTTTGATTGTCTTAATGTTGTGATGTAAAGAAGCCCTGGTACTCTTTAGAATCAGGAAATTTTTAAGAGATTTTCAGGCTCTTCACCATATATCAGATCTAATCACTAGGAGTAGAAATGTGGAATCTTTATCCTGCTGACCAGCAGTGAGCCTGGGAGTCACACAGGATGGTCTCATGTTCATTCACCATCTGGGCATACCCATCAACTTCTTTTAAGTCCAGTGCAGAAACTCAGTTCCAGTGGTCCTTTTAAATTGGTCCCTTTCCAAGAATCAGCTCATACTGGGCCGGGGATATAGCTCAGTTTTTCCAGCACCTGTCTTGCAAGCGCAAGGGCCTGGGTTTGATTCCCGGTGACCACATATTATACTGGGCGCGGAGACTCACACCTAGCAGCAGTACCACATACCACAGTGATGGGTGTGGTGGCTCACGCCTGTAATCCCAGCATTGGGGAGGCAAAGGTAGGAGGATTGCTGTGATGTGAGTTTGAGGCTGAGGTCAGGGCCAGCCTGAACTACAAAGCAAGACCCTGTCTCAAAAAAAAGAATCACCTCATACTAAACCAACTCTAAAAGACCCACATCTAGAACAATATGTTGGTTTATTATAGTCTTTTCCAGTGATTAAAATGCTAAAAGAGATACAGTTTCCTACTTCAGGATGATCATATAGACTGTGTATGGAGGAGAGACGTGCTGCTTCACGTTGTGTTGTCTTTCTCAAATTTACCCCTCACTGCAATCCAGCTTGCCTGTCACAACGCAGATTTGTGTGGCCTTAATGTTATGTTTGCTCCTTTCCTTGCAATTGTATTTGCCTTTTCACAACCATGTTTCCCCCAGAATAAGACCTAACAACCCCTAACATGATTTTTCAGGATGGCCATAATATAAGCCTTATCCAAAAATAACCCCCAGTGCCGGGCGTGGTGGCTCACGCCTGTAATCCCAGCACTCGGGAGGCAGAGGCAGGAGGATTGCTGTGATGTGAGTTGGAGGCTGAGCTCAGGGCCAGCCTGAACTACAAAGCGAGACCCTGTCTCAAAAAACCTAAAAAAAAAAAAAATAACCCCCAGTTACGATAGCCAGACAGACAGAGGCATTTAATACATCTGTACAACAGATGTATTGAATCATAAAATCATATTAATGTTAAATATTTTAAAACTATAAATATTAAATTTATTAAATTAAATGTGAAAATAAATATTAAACTTAATGTGAAATATAAATAAATAAGTGACAACTTTAATACTTAAAATGATAATTAAATTATGATTAAATATTTGTAAATACTCAAGCGGCACCTTAAGACAAAAGGTAAACACTTGTGTCAGATGAACTCAAGACTTAGTGCTGAAGTAGAGTATAGTCAGAATGCCGTCATGGCATACAGAGAACAATGTGCACTTTGTAATGAATAGATGTAGTTGTGTCTAATATGGATCTTCATGATTCAGTGCATCATATAATAATGGATACACTTAATGCACTTCTGTGAAATAAACATTTTCTGAATTCTGGTGCCTGCAATTTTTCATCAGTTGTATATGGACCATCATTATTAACTTGAGTCATTTTTATTACCAGTCCTTTCTCATAAGTTTTCAGTTAACACTTGATTTAATGGAAACTGGAGCGTAGCCTGCAAAAGAGGTCATGACTCAAGCGAGGAATTCACGGGGTAAAATCAGTGATACCTGTGTTGCCAGTGCGCTAGGAGCAGACTACCTGGACGGGAAGTGCTCATGTAAGGAGAGCCCTGTTGCCAAACATGAGAGATTGAGGCTGGTAGTTCTACAGCAAATGGAGCTGCAAGAAATTCAGGCCAGAATTCAGGGTTTGGAGTTAGGATAAGCTCTCAGAGGTTGATGACATGACTGCACTTAATGGAGATTATATGTAGATTTTTGTACACAGAAAAAAAAATGCAGATTGTACACAAGTGTAGGTTGTTGTACATGAAAAAATAAGGACATTTTCTGAAATAAATCCTAATGGATCATATAGAGCAAAAATTAATAAAAGGCTCCATCTTGGTTTGGGGGAAGAATGGTAAGATGAGGTTTCTAAAATCTTGATTTAACTAATATGTACAGTTTAAACTTTAATAACTACTGTTTCTGAAGAATTTAATGGTCCGTGAAGCTGTTCTTTACTCTGGTCACAGTCTTATTCCTCTAGTATTCAGATGGCCTTTGCTGCAGCTCCTTCCCCTTGTTGCTTCTTGCCAGCTTGACTGGTTTGACTTTGCTTGGTGTCAGCCTTGAAGACATTGCATCTGTATTTCAAGTTAGGTGTTCTAGATTTGAGATCAGGGTCTGTACAAACTTGGGTGAACTATTTAAAGTTACCAAAGTCCTTTAGTTACATGAGGGAGTGGTAGCATCTGCCTCCTTGTGTAGTAGGCTTAAGATGGTAAGAGAGTAGACTATGTATAATGCTTTAAGACTCTCCCAGAGAGTAGATGTGAGTGTAGATGGATTCAGTAGGGAAGATTATAGCAGAGTGCCTACCCACCGTGATTGTGAATCCTCTTTTATCTGCCAGTTAGGCTGTATTAGAGCCTTACTTCCAGGAAGTGGACTGTTCAGACTAGGACTTTAGTATTTGCCTTAGATCCCTGAAGTTTTGCCTTGTATCTGTGGACTCATTAAATTGTCATATTTTATATATAAAAGCACTGTTTTCTATGCTGCAAAGTAGGATGTCTTTTATCTTAATATAGGAATGTTTCCTGGTAATGCATTTTATTTAATCATTTTTCTCTTGATTTGTTTTTCCTACAGATATGGAGATTAATCACAAATTTCTTATTTTTTGGGCCAGTTGGATTCAATTTTTTATTTAACATGATTTTTCTGTATCCTTTATTAAGTAGAGTCAAACTTTAAGGTCACAGGAAAAAAAACAGTTAAATTAGAACTATTGATGCCATATTACAGTTTGTTGGTCAGTGGTAGATAGAGTAATTGGTCAGATTGTTTTGTTTTGAAGGTGTTTGTAACTACTTAAATGGGAAGTTTTAACCATAACAAAGCATCATCACTGTCCTTAAGTTGCTTACAAATGTGTTCAAGGGAGGGAGACCTGATTTAATTGAAGCATAACAGCAGAGGGTATGAAAATGGTGACTTGAGGACTGGACTTCAGTAGTGGGCTTTCCTGGTTGAAAAGACAGTACCATAATACCTGCCAGGCTAGCCTGGTTTCAGTGTGTTGAAAGACAAGAAGATCCGTGCTGGTCAAATGGTAGTTTTGACCACTGAGCAGGGTATTCTTCCCCACTCCCACTCCTAGATGAAGAGGGCCAGTATAGCTTAGTCTGTATCCGTCTGTATCACAGCAAACAGAAGGGAGGCCTCTGCCAAGATTTCTGCCTTAGGGTGGATCCCTGTGACTCCGACATAGTATATCATTCTGGTAAGTTTCTAAGGAAGTTTTTTCATTGAAATGTATCTTTATTGACTGAGATATACAAATGATTAATCTGGCCTGGTGTGGAAAAGTAGTTTCTCATACAAGGCTTCTTTATAGGAAATTCTTCCAAAATAGTTTGAAGAAATACAAGGATGATATAGCTGGGTGTGGTGGTTTATGCCTGTAATCCCAACACTTCGGAGGCAGAGACAAGAAGATTGCCATGAGTTCGAGGCTAGCCTGGGTTATATATTGAGTTCAGGGCCAGCCTGAACTACAAAGCAAGATCCTCTCTAAAAAAACAAAAACAGGCCCAGGGATTTAGCTCAGTGCCTGTCTTGCAAGCTCAAGGAGCGGGGTTTGATCCCACCATAATCACATAAAATACTGGGTGTGGAGACTCACACGCCCAACAGCAATCAGCACCACATACCACAGTGGCGGGTATAGTGGTTCACGCCTGTCATCCCAGCACTTGGGAGGCAGAGGCAGGAGGATTCCTGTGATGTGAGTTTGAGGCTGAGCTCAGGGCCAGCCTGAACTACAAAACCAGACCCTGTCTTAAAAAAAAAGAATAATATAGAGGTAGGCATAATTAACCATAATAAAGACAAAATCTGAAAAGATTTAAAGGGGATTGCAAGCATGTTTATGCAACATATAGATTAGTTCCCTAGTCAAGGACTTATTAAAATACGATGCTAATCTTGATCCTGCCTTTAAAAAAAAAAAAAAAATAAGTAGCAAGGTGTGGCAGCACAGGCCAATAATTCCGACACTTGGGAGCCTGAGACAGAACTGTCACAAGTTCAAGGCCAGCCTGGGCTACATAATGAGTTCAAACCTAGCCTGAACTACATAACAGCACTCTAATCTTATAAAAGAAAATGTAATCAAATTACCACTCAAATATTGTTACAGAAATGAAGCCTGAGTGCCTATGGATAATGTGAAATCCAAGTATGCATAAGAGGTTCAATTTTACTTTATTCGTGTTGGTGTACTTAACATTTTCTTAACTTGGAATTTAAGATATCGTTACTGTCGAATGCTAGAAGAAGGCTCTTTCCGAGGTCGGACAGCAGACTTTGTATTTATGTTCCTTTTTGGTGGATTCTTAATGACTGTATCCTTCAACAAGTACAGGGAAATGTAACAGAACAGCCTGTCTCTTCTAAAGCTTTTCATCTGTCTCCCAGGATTCACTAGATATTCTGAACAAACAGATAAAAGCAGTCCTCCAGATTTCAGTTTCAGGGCGTTACCATTTATTTTACACCAGACCTGCTGTGACAGCTTTCCAAGCCTAGCAGTTGGACCGAATGTTTTCCGACCACCGTGAGCAGCAGGACTTTTAACCCAGATGGGTTGCTAGGAAGCATCTCAGGTATATCACTGTTGATGAGTGTACATCACTTTTAAACTGAGATGTGTGGTCACTATCAAAAATGATTATTTATAAAAAGAAAAGAATTGTATACAGCAGACTTGGATGTAGTATTATCTGACAAAATGGTATTGTTCCAGGTGCATTGTTCATCTGTAAAGGTGCTAATGGTGAGTGACCTTTTACTATAATTATTGACCAAGGAATTAACATTTTCCAAAGAGGCAAGAGCTTCCTGAGAGCAGTGATTTCATGCATTGACAGTTGTGATCCAGATGATTTCACCTAAGCAAGTTTTTGCCTGATTGCCCTGGGTCACTGGTGGCGGACCTGTGGCACACGTGCCGCAGCCGTGTTTGTTATTGAAGGTTCTAAAAGGTTCACCCCTGCTGTTCTAGCTAATTATTTCCAGAATTTTTTTTTCCTTTTACAGTGGACCCTTGACTTACGGACTCAGTCAATTCCTAGGGGCTGATTGTAACTGAAGTTGGTTGTAAGTCAGTACAGCTGAGAATCTGGATGTTTGCCAGGGTACACAAGATGCAGATGAGTCGTCTTTTACTTAATTGACCTAAGTTGTTCAAATGGCGAGCCAGTCGTAAATTGAGGGTCCCCTGTATTCTGCAGATGTAATCACTGAATTTTTCTAATTCAAATTTACGGTAGAATATGATCTTCAGTGCTCTCAAGTCTCTATTCCCTATTATACTTTTAATGTTGATATTTTCCTTAATGCCACCTGCTAGCTCTTTGGTTTGTTTGTCAGCTTAGTTTTCTTGGGCCAGGCCTTTACAATAATGCTCGTCTACGTGTGGAGCCGAAGGAACCCATATGTCCGCATGAACTTCTTCGGCCTTCTCAACTTCCAAGCTCCCTTTCTGCCCTGGGTGCTTATGGGGTTTTCCTTATTGTTGGGGAACTCAATCATTGTGGACCTCTTGGGTAAGAGTCTTAATACTACTTTTTCTGTTGTTTTGACCTGTACAATTATTTTGTCACCGTTTTTCATGTTTATCCTAACTGTCCTTCATATATTAAAGCTATTGTAGGATTATTTGATAGTTACATCTTAAAGACTACATTATTAGTTCATTAATTTTTAATAGTTACACTGATATTTGTCCTAAATATAAGCAGTTTTGTTGGTAGTGCAATCAAAATTTGAGTCGTCTCCCTCAGCCTTTATTTCTGGTTGACTATAGGTATTGCAGTTGGGCACATATACTTTTTCTTGGAAGATGTATTTCCTAATCAGCCTGGTGGAGTAAGAATTCTGAAAACACCATCTATTTTGTAAGTATTTAATCCCATGTTTCGTGTCTAAAGCATGACAGGACCCGTGATCTGGGTTTCCTTAAGGCTGTCATAGCTCTCAGTACACACAGTTTAAGTCAGTCAATATTTGTAGATTGAGTAATCTGGCTACAGAAAAGGTGCACTTGGACTGCACAGGAGCAGACAGTGCTAAGGTTGTGCTGAAAGAGATACACCCCCTAGATGACATGGAGGTGACATAGTTTTTGTCCCCAGGGACCACTAAAATTGACTTGCTACAGTTTTATCTTGTGTTTTTTTGAGACAAGGTCTTGCTTTGGAGTTCAGCCTCAACTGGCCTTGAGCTCAGCCTCCAGCTCACATGACAGCAATCCTCCTGCCTCTGCCTCCCGAGTGCTGGGATTACAGGCGTGAGCCACCACGCCTGGCACTGTGGTATGTGGTGCTGATTGCTGGGCATGAGTCTCCACGCCCAGTATCGCATGTGGTTACTGGGGATCGCTCTTGCGCTTGCAAGACAGGCACTGGAACCACTGAGCTAAATCCCCGGCCCTACAATTTTATCTTAAGGTACTGTCCAAGTTTAGAGAAATGAGGTAGCAAACTAGGCAACATGAATGAGTTTCTAACAATGGGATGTGAGACAGTCTCCATCTAATCTGGGCTCAAATTCGTGATCCTCTTGCATCAGCCTTTCCAGTGCTGGGATTACACAAATGTGACACCATACTCAGCTTGTTTGTTATATGTGTTTTTAAAATTTACCTCCAATTTGAATTTGTTGTTACTACCTCTGGTTTTCATTCTTTGTGACTAGAAGTAGAAGTTAGGAGTGTTTGTGTGTGTACATGTACATGCTTTGGCTTGGATATGATGTAATTGTATCCACCCCAGAGGTTGCTATGATTGGAGGCTTAGTACCCAGCACAGTGGTACTGAGAGATCCTGGGGAAACTTGAAGAGGTGGGGTGTAGTGGAGGTTCTTAGGCCATGTGATCCCTTGGTAGTTGTGGAGAGAGTTATAGAAGAAGCTGACCTCGCGCAGCACAGATCTAGCAAGCTTCTAGTTTGAGAAGTAGTCACTTGATAAGTCCTGTCTGTGCTCAGGGCATTGCTCTGTTCTATGAAGCACACCTGTCATTTGGACTTTCAGCATGTAAAACCGTGTGTTCAGTAGACCTTAATAATTACCCTGTGTTAGATATTTCATTGGTGATAAAAACCTGACTGATACTGTGCGTGTGTGTGTGTGTGTGTGTGTGTGTGTGTATGTTTTCATGATGATGAGCTCTTTTTCTCTTTCAAGATTTTCTCTTTTGCTTGCAACAGTCTTGCTTGGTTCAGTCTCCTAGAGATCTGAATTGTAAGACCCCTTCTTTGCCCAGAATTTTGTGTCTTTGGGAACTATTACATTTTTTCAAAAAGAACTCAAGGGGGAGAATGTGAGTTTTTGTTATATATGTTTGCTGTAGAGTAAGCGGGAAAAGCAAAATCATTTGTAATCCTGCTATGTAGGCCTACTGTAGCAATGGCTATTACTGTTAACTTTTTGATATGTACAATCTTTTGTCATCAATTTACTTTTTAAAAATGCTATTTCAGGGCCGGGGTGTTAGCTCAGTGGTTCCTGCGTCTGTCTTGCAAACACAGGTCCGGGTTCAATCCCTGGTAACTACATACAACAGTTCTGAGCATGGTGACTCACACCCAACAGCAGTAGCACGTCTCACAGTGCCGGGCGTGGTGGCTCACACCTGTGATCCCAGCACTCGAGAGGCAGAGGCAGGAGGATTGCTGTGATGTGAGTTGGAGGCTGAACTCAGGGCCAGCCTGAACTACAAAGCGAGACCCTGTCTCGAATAAATTTTAAAAAATAAATAAATAAAGCCAGTATGGTGGCACATACCTGTAATCCCAGTACTCAAGAAACAGAGGCAGGAGGATTGCCTCAAGTGTAAGGCTGGCTTGAGCTACATAGTGATTTCATGGCCAGCCTGAACTACAAAGCAAGACCCTGTCTCAAAAAACAAGAAAAAATTTAATTATGGCACCTAGCATAAAATTTACAATTCCAGCCTCTTTTTTTCTTTTTTATTTATTTATTTATTTATTTATTTATTTTGAGACAGGGTCTTGCTTTATAGTTCAACTGATCGTGAACTCACTATGTAGCCCAGGCTAGCCTCAAACTCACAATCCTCCTGCCTCAGCCTCCCGACGGTTGGGATTATAGCTGTGAGCCACCATGTCCACCATTGTGCTATGTAGTTACCGGGGATCGAGCTCGGGACCTTGTGCTTGCCAGCTAGATGCCAGAACCACTGAGCTAAATCCTGGGCCCCAATCTTAGCCATTTTAAATTGACCATTTCAGTGATATTAAGTATATTCACATTGTTGTGTTCCCATCACTACTGTCCACAGACTCTTCACCTTGCAGAACTGAAACTCTTGTGTCCTTTGAATGACTCCCTAGTTCTCTATTCCCCCCTCCGCCAATACTTGGCAACCAGCGCTCTATTTCTGTTAATCTGACTTACCTCGGTATGTCACATAAGTAGAACCGTACAGTATTTGTGACTGGCTTATTTCACTCAGTATAATGCTGTTGAGATCCTGTTCATCTGTCTTGTATCATGTTGGAATGAGTGTCTTTCTTTCTTAGTATGTATGGTACTTGAAATTGACCCCAGTCCTAGCCTTCCTTTCATTCATTGTTTCATAGGGTCTTAGTAAGTTGCTTGGGCTAGGCTTAAACTTCTAATCCTCCCACCTCAGCTGCCCAGAGTTCTGGGATCAGAGGTGTTTGCTACCCTGCCTGGCATTATTTCTATTAATGGACACTTGGGTGAAGAGAGACCTTCATGATAAATTAAAAGAAAGTCTGGTTATAAAACAGAAGAAAGTGTGATCCAACTTTCATAGAATGGCAGTTATTTAATGATTAAAACAACAATAGCTATCTCAGGTTTCAGAATATTTTGTCAGTATTCCTTTGTTCTTCAGCTAACATGAAATGCTTTTGTGGTTAAAAAAATTAGTAAAGGAGTTAAAAGTTAATATAAATGTTAAGTAACTACGGACACCTTTAAGATACGATAACTTCAGTTAGCAGGCAGATGTGATGTTTGTCAGTTGGTGGCAACCTGGTGAGAGTAAACTGACCTTATAGTACTTTGGACCTAAGATGACTCTGGACTAAATTATATCTGTTGCCTATCTTTTAGGAGGACTATTTTTGATACACCAGATGAGGATCCAAATTACAATCCACTACCTGAAGAACGGCCAGGAGGCTTTGCCTGGGGTGAGGGCCAGCGCCTTGGAGGTTAAAGCAGCCGTGCCAATAACAAGACCCTGCTGGGAAGGACTCAGTGAAACGCCCATTGGGATTCTTTTATCTTCTGTTGCAAAAGTGTGGACACTTTTGACAGCTTTACAGATTTTAACTCCAGAAGCACTTTACATAATGGTACACTGACTAATCCAGAAGACGTTTCCAGCATTTTGCCAGTGGTTCCTCACCACACTGGTACTGAAAGTGTAATCTCTTGGAGCCAAAAAACTGGAGAAACAGTTATCCTGCCACCTGTGAACAAGTACATGAGTGCTTCCGATGGCATAAGGCAGGCAGGCCTTTCTCTTCCTCTTCTTTGATAGATGAGGCCATGGTGTAATGGAAGTTTCAGAGAGGACAAAATAAAATTAAATTCCATCTCTCTTTCACTGTATCAAAGCTTTTGTGTGTGATCTTTTAAATTCTGTGTTCTAGCTATGTGTCAGTCTGAGCTCCCAGCAGGGTCCATGCCTACTCTTGACGTTCTACACAGCTTTTCACTGGATTGAAAATTGGAATACATGGCTGATGTGGTGTGACTACGTACAACTTGCTATTTCAGAGTCCTGACTTCAATGGGAATATTTATTTCTCTCCTTCAGGTAATTTGTTCTCCATCTGGGAATTGAGAAACTTGAAGTTATCAGATTACAGGGTAGTTTCAGTAGCGGGAGGAATTCCATTATAGAAAAGTCAGCTGTAAGCAGAAAGTTAATCTGTCATCTTATTTGTTGTGCCTGCAGTTCTCCATCAGGAAATATTAAAGAGAAGACTGGTGATCGCTGTAGTTTTGGAAAACTATGGGAAGTTAAACAGGCAGCAGCTGGGTATGCATTCCTCCTTGGTCTTCGGATGGTTAACAGTTTTCGTTTGCTTCATAAAAAGCCAAAACCCTTTTCAGGGCCAAGTACCTGATATATCTTCCCAATGAGATAGAAATTAAGAGTCTATAAAATATGGCACTTAGTATCTATTATTTAGTAATTACTGGTCCAGAGTATTAATTTAATAATAATTGGCCCAAAATATTAAGTCTCCCCTAGTCTCCAGAGGTTTGTGTTCACACTGCTTAATCAGAAGAGTAAAATAGCGCCCCCAAGAAAGGGATGCTCTTAGTTTTCATGAACAGCTTATTGGCATGAGCTCCTCTCCCCAAACTGGGTCATCTGTCTATTCTGTCTTGGTTAAGGTTGGCTAGTTATCCACAGTGAGGTTTTCCTCAGAAAAACTGACGTAAGCAGAGATTAGACATAAGCAAGTGGAAGTTTTCAGATCATTTCTGAAATTAAAAGTATTTTAATGTCTTTCTAATATACATAAGTAATGGAATTCAGTATATGTATTTTACACGTGGCTAATAAGTAACTTTGAATATGACTATTGCAATTTTATGAAACTTGGGTCAATGGGCTCCTTTTTTTCCAAAAGGTTTAAAGAATCTTTTTAAAGTTTAAATGTCAACTTTAGATTATATAATCCTATGTGATTCTTAAATTAGATCATTTTTGTCTTTGTGCAAGAAAGCTTTTTCAGTGACTTAGTTATTCTGGTGTTTCTGCTGTATTTTGTATTTTGTTTTGCAGTACTAGTGATTGAACCCTGGGCCTTAACAGTAAACTATATCTCCAACCCTTTTTTAATTTTAATTTTTATTCTAAGAAAGGGTATTATTGGGTCCATATTCATGCTCCTCCTGCCTCAGTGTCCCAGAGTCCGGGAATTACAAGACATGTGCCAGCTTAGTAGATCACTTTTTTTTTTAATGTTTGGGACTAGAAATGGGTTTCTTTAATTTTATTTATTCTTCCTGCATTAATTTTGAGTTAGCCAGTTAATGGAATTGTTATGGTAAAATTTTGATCCTGTAATCTCTTCACATAAGTAGGGAATATCTGTACACACCAGTGATTAAGTATAACAGGAAATACATTTTGATTGTGGAGCCTAAAGGCATTTAATTATAGGATTTTGGATGCCCTGATTTCATAGGATGTAAAATCCTAGTGGAAGAATTCTGTTACTACAATGTTCTAGCGGTGGTGGTTTGAATCACTGACTCCTTAGTCTGGCCAGTCCCACTGCCACCATCTCTAGCCTTGTGTTGCCTGGCAGGATTTGTATGCATCCCCAGACATACAGAAAAACTCCCACATTTTTCTCAATCTACATCCCGAACTTCATTCTTCCAGAATACTTTCTTTTCCTAACACAAGTCAATTGAAAAGTGAGCTTTAATACATGGAATGTTGTGCCCAACTAACTTTACATATATACCAGTATAATAGAAGAGACTCTTAGATTCTACCAGGAATACAGAAAAGCACACCCCCTGACTAAGGCATAGTTTGTTTTGTTTTGTTTTTTTTATAGAAATACAACCTGTGTTCATTTTAAAAATAAATGGACATATACATTACATCTCCTAGGAGATATTTTTATATACATTTTAGTGGGGGGATGTTTTGTTTTTACTGTGGATTTGTATTTGTTTCTCTCCTACAGTTGTTCTTTTTTTCTGTGTCTTGTATATCCTAAAATTTCACATTTCCTGCACAGTTTCTTGAAGCAAAGCCTCCATTTTTTTGGATCTTGGTACTGGACCCCCCACTTGGTCTTTGGGGGCTTCTGAAAACAGAAATATTGCACCCTTGCCCATGTTGGATAACAGGTTTCCTAGAATTGCCATCTCTCCCACCAGTGTTATATGCTGTGGCTCTACTTTCTTTCTACAGATGAGTTCCATCTGTGTTGTTAACCAAGACCCTGCATTATTTTCCGGGTGAGTTTGCATTAAAGCTGTTGAACCATGTATGGTCCAATCATTTCTCTGCTGAGAAATCCACAGCCGTTTCTAAATAAGCCCCTGTATCAAATGTATACTTTTTGTCTTACTCTTTGAAACTTACTCCCACTTCGACCTGACAAGGACCTCAGTGTAAGTCTCTTCGGTCATTCAAGGCCTTCCCTTACTCCTGACACCTCAAGCAATCTTGACTGTAAGGCCTGCTTCCTTGTCTTTGAATCCTTTGATTCCAAATCTACATGGCATATTCTTCCACCAAATTATATACTGTCTTTTACTGTTCCTAGCTGGTACATGGACATTAGTCTTGTCTCCCTCATAAGAATGTAAGCTCCTTAAGGGCAAGGATCATGTCTTAAATTTTGTATCCACCACAGTGCCTCCCACAGTGCTTGGCACATGGCTACTGAATAAATACTTTATTGATCAGCAAACTTATTATCTGGTATTTTTAATTATACAAGTATTAATGGATATCCATGCAAGCTTGTGCCTAGTTGCTGACTCTCATGGTTGTCTCTGGAAGTGGGACAGGGCCAAAGTGAATATGATCAAGAGCAGAGGTTTGGTATTGACAAGCCAAAGGATCATCTGCTGGTGCTGTCATGGATGAGATATGTAAGTCCACATATTATCCCTGACAAGAACACAAAGTGTCTGATACAGAACCTTCGGGAAGAAGGGCCAGGATATTCTTGGAATAATACTTAGTTTGTCCACATCTGTATTTGAAAGCCACTGAACCACAAGGATTTTGGAGGTTAGCATATGTCGGACAACTAATGAGTGAAATGTGGACAATATGATTTGAGGCTGCAGAATAGAGAAGTCCCGAGGCCAGAGATTATGGGTAAATTACTTACAGGTGTGCTGTATTTTGCCTGAACTTATTTTAACAAGCCAATTTTTAAAATTAATGCAAATCTTCAATTTTTGCTTTCTTGAAAAGCCAAGCATAGTGGCACACATAATTTCAGCAGTCTACAAGCCTGAGGGAAGAGATTCTAAAGTTGCAGTCCAACCTGGACAACTTAGCAACTTAGAAAGACCCTTTCTCAAAATAAATTAACAGGGGGCTATAGCTTAGTGCAAAGACCCTTGGTTCAATCCCCAGTAGTGGGGCAAAAAAGGATATGCATGACCACCATTACCTAAAAGTGATTTATGGCTGTTTTTTTAAATGGGTGTGCGCCTTTTACCCTTTTTCAATAGGAAAGGGGGAGAACAGGGAATTTCAAGAGAACAGTAAATGTTTTTGAGGGGAACTCAGTAAGGTTGAGAACATACAGTAGCACAGGACAAAATCTGACTCAGAATAGATAATGATTTCTTGGACGATTCTCTGGGACCAAAGTATAGTAGAAGGACGGGAGACAAAGTCTATGCAGTTGTAGTTACAGCCTTCTGTCTTTCCTGCTGTAATAGGCATTGTGTTGATTGAAGCACAGAGAAGCCTCCAGAGATAACAGTTTCTTCTTGGGCAGGTCTAGACTTTCAGCAGAAAAAAGAACTATGCAGAATGTCTTCCCTTGCATTGGGAGAAAAAGAAGGAATGGTCAAGGCGACCATATTCAGAGGCAGTTTGTAGGCCTTTTAGTATCTTCAGCTCAGATTGTTCAGTATCATCCAGACGTGGTGGCTGAGCCAGGAGGACCCCAAAGTTGAAACCTTTCTGTATAATTTAACAAGGACTGGAATGTAGCTCGGTGTCAAGGCCCTAGGTTCCAAAAAGTGCCATGTTTATTATTCTGAGCTCAAGCCATCATTTTTGTCTGCTTTCAACCCAATGTGTTTAAAGTCTACCCATATAGTTGTGTTTATCTCTAGTTTGATCCTTAATGCTGGAAAGTATGCATTGGTGTATTTTCTTGAACTTTGTGGTTCTTGAACCAAACCTGCAGTACTGTCAGTTCTATATTTATTGCTAAGGTCCTTCTCTAACTAAGGCTGAGCCCTGGGTTCCTATTGAAAAAGAGGTTCAAATCTTCCAGTGGTATCTAAGTAAATACAGTTCATTTCTTTTTCAAATGCCTGACTTCAAAAAGAGCCCCAGAGCCTGACATCTTTGAATGTAGATGTGTTCTTTCTTGTGCTCACCTCCAGGGATGAGCTATCAACTCATTAAACATTTATCTGTTGTTAAACTGATGTACATTTTTCCAATAACACCCCTGTTTTTCAATAACACCACCAGTAACTACAGAAAATTATTTCTGACCGGGAAGAAAGGAGGATTTTTAACATTCACATACAGATTCTTAAACAGATTTCATGGAAATGAACTCCAGATGTCCTTCATGTGAATCAAAAATTATACTTTTATTCTTTGGAGGTCATATTTCCTGTATGCAAAGCAAACAGCTGGTTTGCAGCCTTTCTGTGTGAACTAGCAAATCATCTAAAAACTTCTTTAAAAGGGGAAAGAGGAGCTAGTTATTTTCTCTACTCTCTGCTGGAATTCTCATCTTTTCAAATGTGTATAATGTGGTTGGAGAGCTTTGTAAAGGTTTTAGCCCGGACTTATGGGGCAAACCTATAATTCCTGCTACTCAGGAAGCTGAGGTAGGAGGATCAAAAGTTCGAGTCCTGTCTAGGCAGTTTACCTAGACTTCGTCTCAAGAAAAAGGCTACGGGAGGGTAAAGTAAAGGGAGATTGGCGCGGGACTTGCTCAACGCGAGGCCCTAGGCATAATCATCAGATATAGAAAAAGAAAAAGAATCAGGATCTAACTCGTGATTGAAAGAAAGGGTTAAAGACATTCTTGGTTCCATCCAAATCTCTCTTTCCCCATTTGTATTACTGGAACACATCCAACCCCTGGGATAGTCTATTTCTTAGGAAAACACATCATTTTCATAAAATCAAATAAAACCACAGACTTCGTCTTCCTCTTCTATAACTCACGGTGATCACCGATCTTTTTCAAAATTAAGATTTTGTGATACCCGAATAACTTTAATCACAGAAAACTCAAGTTTCTTCATTTGTAAATTAAGGGTGATACCAGCACCTGCCACGTAACTTGTTTAGAAGATTAAATAATATCTTCCTCATTAATTTTACCGAATTAAGTACATTTCCTTGAAATGTGACGAATACTGCCGACATAGATGGGAAAACGCGCCTTTACTGGCAAGAAGTAGTATCAAAACAAAATACATCAGCGCGGTTAACGTCTTGATCACTGACCAAGGTCCCACAGAACCGTAAGCCATAGCTTTCGCTGTTGTTATTCGGGACGTTTTTGTAGTTGTACCTCAGAACCTCCTCTCCCCAGGCTTAGGAAGGGAAAGCTTTTTAGAAATCCCAATGCATGCTGGGAAATGTAGTTCCTTCCCTAAAAGCCGGGCGGCGCGGGGGCGCCTTGAGGTCATCAGTGGTCGCCGGAGCAGCCCGCACGTGGCGGGAAAGGGGCGGTGCTCGTTTTCCTTCAGCACTCAAGCAGGGCAGGGCCCGCTGGCACTGAGTTTTCCGCCGTTGCGTCCTCCCGACATGCCGGAGGAAGCGCGCTTTCCTCCGGCCAAGAGATTCCGGCCTGGCTCTCGGCCTGTGAGCCGTGCCGGGTCGTGCCCTCCGGGGAGGCGAGTAGTAATGCTGCTGACGGCGGGCGGCGGCGGCAGAGGCGGCGGCGGCGGCGGAGGAGGAGGTCGGAGGCAGCAGCCGCCTCTGGCCCAGCCTGCAGCCAGTCCCTACCGTGAGGCCCTGGAGCTGCAGCGCCGGAGTCTGCCCATCTTCCAGGCGCGGGGGCAGCTATTGGCACAGCTTCGAAACCTGGACAGCGCTGTCCTCATCGGTGAGTGGCTGGCCGGTTGGCCCTTTCTTGCTTTCCGTTCCTGTCTTTACCGGAACAGTTTTCCTTAGGTATTGCTCCTTATGTTCGTTTCTCCAACAGTCTTGAACACCTTTCTGTGGCAGGCCCAGAGAGGAAATTCTCGAAAAGTCGAACAGCGCTGCTTTGGAGTTGCTGACAGACCCAGTAGGAGTAACAGACGCCTAGGTATCTCAGGGCTCACCAAATGTTTTGGAAACAGGATAATGGATCTAACCGTGAGAAGAGACAGCTGAAGAGGTGTCCCCGGGGGAAGGATATTCTGTGTAGAGGAGAACCTGCCTGAGGGACTGGAATAGAAAGTGTGGTGGAACAGAAGACACGCGTTTCTGGTGTATGAGAAGAGTTGTGAAGCAGGAACTGATTTCAGAAGATTTGATCCCTAAAGTTTAAGAAACAAGAATTCCTGAAGGACACCAAGAGACAAAGCAGTCTCCAGAGTGCTAGTAGCCAGAGGCTGAGTTGTAAGAAGGGAGTGAACAGAGCAAAGTAAGGCCCGGTTATCTATGGATCCCCTCCCCCCACCACCACTACCAGCGGGGGGGGGGGGGGGGATTACCCGCTCGATTTGGATCCGGCGACTGACTGTAGATTTCATTGAGAGCTATTTCAAGAGAACCTTGATTATAAGAGCTAATTTTCATTGAGCTGGGGAATAAGGAAAGAAATACAGAAGCAGACCTCTGCTTTAAGAAAAAGAGATTGAGAAGAACTTGCAAATATATGTAGGTTAAGAGGAAGAACTCAACAGAGAAGGCTGAAAATGGAATGTAGCTAATGATAAAAAAATCAGAAGGCTTGGGGCAGGGGGACCTTGGGAACAAGGGCTGGACATAGTGCTGGCCTGGTGCAGGAAAACCATCTCACTGAGCCTGGAGAAAGAATGTTGGGCCCGCAGAAATGCTAGTAGGAGGAGGTTAAGGAAGATTACATTTGAAAATTTTTTCTGAGACTAATGCAGGAGTTCTGCTGAGCATAAGAGTCCAAGGGCCTCAAGCAAGCCTTGGGGAAGATAGAGATGGAAGACAAGCTTCAAAACCAGGAACAAGATTGATGGTTGATGGTTCATAGGTGCAATTGGGCCCTATCACTGCACAGTTGGGTTATTTTACTTTAGCAGTACTCAGTTGTGGTATAGAAGTAGGAAAGATGCAGAACAAAGACATTGATCTAACTTTAAAAGTTGTGCCTGGTGGATTCTAGAGTCATCAACCTCTTAGTCTGTGATTATTGGCTGGCTCAGCAGAATGAGCAGTTAGAGTAGATGATGTAAGAGGACCAAAGGACTCGGTGAGGTTGGAGGGGTCACTGTGGCAGGGGAAAAAGAGATGCACAGATTTATTGAGTTCTTTGTTCTAATTAGGCCCATTAAACAGAAATGACATTTACTGGATGCTTACTCTGTGTATTGAGTTGAAGTCCACAAAGAAACAGAGGTTTTCTTTGCCCTCAAGAAGTTTCTGGTATTTGGGAGAGAACAGACAGTTAAACCCTCTGTAAACATACATAGTATGGCTGGTGCTACAAGAGAGACCAACAAGGCGAGACCAAGAAGTCCCAGGCTACATCTAGCCCCAGGAAAGATTTGACCACCTCATCTTGTAGCTTGCCAAGCAGAAGCTGAGGATGAGGCAGGTAATATATCTGTAATAGGGTGGGCAAACAGAGGGTTCGAAAGAAAGCATACCAGGGAATGACACAAGTCTGTTACGGCTACAGTGTATGAGCAGGTGTCAGTACTTATCAATGGATATGATGATCATATTTTTTCTTCCTTTTTAAAAAATTATTCTCGGTATTAGGGTTGAACCAATGCATTATCCTGCTTGGCAACCACTCTACAACTGAGCTACAGCCCAGACTTCTTCCTTTTGGGTGTGGGGGGGGGCACAAAATCTTTCTACATTGCCCAGGCTGTCCTAGAGCCTGTGATCCTCCTGCTTCAGCCTCCTGAGTGCTGGGATTGTAGTCATGCACCCCAACTTCTGGCTCATACATAATCTGGGACCAGCCTGAGCAAAACAACAAGACTTGTCTCTAAATAAATAAATAAATAAGTTCCTGAAAGTGCAACTGTGGGTCAAATGGTATAAAATATTTTAAAGGTTTTTCAAATATAATTTTTTTCTCCTTTGAAACAGTATCAGTGAACATCTCTGGCATATCCGTATATCCACTCTCCTGCTACCTTACCAACTCAGTATTTTTTTTCCTTTTTCTTCAGGCTTCAGGCTGTTTGGTAGGTGAACTTTGTGTGGATTTGCCCGTAAGTGAGATTTGTTTTTATCTCCTAGGGGAAACTGGCTCTGGGAAGACAACTCAGATCCCCCAGTATCTCTATGAAGGGGGTATTGGCCGCCAGGGCATCATCGCTGTGACCCAGCCCCGTCGAGTGGCTGCCATTTCTCTTGCTACTAGAGTCTCAGATGAGAAGAGAACCGAACTTGGGAAGCTGGTACTTCATTTCTTTCTTTTCCTGTCAATACTTATTTACTAAATAGTGCTCCTGCTACCAGACCCTTTTCCTTTTATTTTCTGTATAAGACTTTTACATAGCAAGCATCTTTCTTGCTAGTTTATATTAATCTCAGAGTTCTCTCCCAGTTACAGAGAAATTGGACTCTCAAAAGCTGATAGTCCCATTTACTTTGCTTTCAAAAACTGCTGGGTAAATTAGTTGTTTTCCTTGAGCATCTTTAAGGTTTCATTAAACTCTATTAAATCTCTTATCTATAAATTTTTCTAGGAAAAATTTTCTTTTGCAATAAGGTCTTGCTATATAATTCAAACTGGCCTTGAACTCCCAGTATAGCCCAAGCTGGCCTTGAACTCAAAACAGTCCTCCTGCCTCAGCCTTCCCAGTGCTGGGATTGTAGGCATATGCCACTATACCTGGCCTCTTCTTTTTTCATAATTAAAAAATAAAATTATGCAGTATGTAATGGTTACATTCATTGTAGGGAGTTGTTACATGTACATAATGCTTAAGTTCTGCGTAATGCTTAACATTATAGCAATTAAAGTTTGTATCACTGTCTGTCCCCCTAACTATACCACAGGCTCACTGAGGGAGCAGGGCAGGATGGTGTGCGTGTAGCTACACTGGATGAACAGTGCTAATGAGCAAATGTTGATTTATAAATGATTCGTTTTGTCACACAGGTTGGCTATACAGTCCGCTTTGAGGATGTTACCTCGGAAGACACCAGGATCAAGTTCCTAACAGATGGCATGCTTCTGCGTGAAGCAATTTCAGATTCCTTGCTTCGGAAGTACAGTTGTGTCATTTTGGATGAGGCCCATGAAAGGACTATCCATACAGACGTGCTCTTTGGAGTGGTGAAAGCAGCCCAGAAGAGGCGAAGGGAGCTGGGGAAACTGCCTCTCAAAGTATGTGCTGCGTGTTTAAGGAATCAGGCTTGTGTTTCTTTCTCAGGGCATTTTCCTCTGCCTGTTCTGCTGTAGAGAAGGAGTGGCACAGCTTTTGACTATCTGCTTTTAGAGCTGGAGAGAGCCACCGAAAGGCTGTGCCGTGCCTGTTACCCGTCTTCCTTGTTCTCTTACGTAGGTGATCGTGATGTCAGCTACGATGGATGTGGACCTGTTCTCTCAGTACTTCAATGGAGCACCTGTCCTCTACCTGGAGGGTCGGCAGCATCCAATCCAGATTTTTTATACCAAACAGCCTCAGCATGATTACCTGCATGCTGCTCTTGTTTCAGTCTTCCAGATACACCAGGTATGGAGGAAGGTGCAAATTCCTAACAGATTCTGGCTTACCTTGCAGTTAGTAGTGTCGGCATTCAGCCTCAAAGGGAACACTCACTAAATATAACAGTTTTGTGAGCTCTATCAAGATAAGGAGCTGGGCACAGTGGTGTAAACCTATAATCCCAGCTACTTAAGAGGCTGAGGCAAGAGGACTAGAAATTCAATGTCATCCTGGACTTGGTGATACCCTGTCTCAAAAAACAAATAAAAGTTGGGCCTGGGATTTAGCTCAGTGCTTCCGGCATCTGCTGGGTGAGCACAAGCTCCGGAGTTCCATCTCCTGTAACCACATACTGTGGTGCTGGGCATGATGACTCACACCTATAATCCCAGCACTCAGGAGCCAGAAGCAGGAGAATTGCTGTGACTTTGAGTCTAGCCTGGACTACATAGTGAATTCAGGGCCAGCCTGAATTACAAAGCAAGACCCTGTCTCAAAAAAAATAGAGCTAAAGATGTAACTTAGTGGTAGAGCACTTGCTTAGCATGAGAAAGGTCCCAGGTTCATTCCTCAGGACCACATCTCCTAACCACCTCACATATATAGAATGAATAAAGAATTTATTTGCTGTATCTAGTGTTCTAGTTACTTTTCTCACTGCTGAGACAAAATAGCCAGTACCCAAAGTTAAAGGAAAAAGATTTATTTTTGCTTAGTTGAGATTTCAGTTCACAGTTGGCTGGCTGCAAGGCATGGTGGCATGACAGGGGGCATCACAGAAGAAACAGTTCGTGGTGGGTAAAAGGCAGCAAAGTAATACAGAAGCAGCAGCAAACAACATCTTATCTGTCTCTTACCCATTTCATCTTTCAAGATGCTTATGAAGGAAAGTTATATGCAGATTTTATTTGCCTGATTAAGATTTTCATGATATTTTTATAGAAAGCAATCTTTTTTTTTTTTTTTTTTTTTAGGTTTTTTGAGACAGGGTTTCGCTTTGTGGTTCAGGCTGGCCCTGAGCTCAGCCTCAAACTCACATCACAGCAATCCTCCTGCCTCTGCCTCCCGAGTGCTGGAATTACAGGCGTGAGCCACCACGCCCGGCACTGTGGTGTGTGGTACTGGTTGCTGCTGGGCGTGAGTCTCCACGCCCAGTATGGTATGTGGTTACCGGGGAATCGAACCCGGGCCCTTGCGCTTGCAAGACAGGCGCCGGAACCACTGAGCTAAATCCCCGGCCCATAGAAAGCAATCTTATAATTTTCCTTCAAAAATTCCTTACTAGGGGTTGGGGATTTAACTCAGTGGTGCCAGCGCCTGCCTTGCAAGCTCAAGGTCCAGAGTTCGATCCCAGTAACTACATGCAACAATACCATGTGTTAGGGCCGGGGATATAGCTCAATGGTTCCAGTGCCTGTCTTGCAAGCTCAAGGGCTGGGTTCAATCCCAGTAAACACATACAATAATACCAAGCGTGGTGACTCATGCCCACTAGCAATCAGTACCACATACCACAATGCCGGGCATAGTGGCTCACACCTTTAATCCCAGCACTTGAGAGGCAGAGGCAGGAGGATTGCTGTGAGTTGGAGGCTGAATTCAGGACCAACCTGAAGGACAAGGGAGGGGAGGGGAGGAAGAGGAGGATCCTCCTTCTAAACACAGCCGTCTAACTCATGTGCATTATAGTTCTGTGCATTGCTAGTAGGTTTTTTCTCAGGGAGACATCAACAGTGATAAAGCTATTTTCTTTTTTTCCTGCCCTGTGCTTCTAGGGATGGAACCAGGGACCTATATATTTGAGACAAATGCTCTACTACTGAGCCACACCTCTGGTTCTTTTATTTTATTTTGAGATAGAGTCTTGCTAAATTGCCCAGGCTGGCCTTACACTCATGGTTCTCCTGCCTCAGGCTCCTGAGTAGCTGGGATTACAGGTATGTGCCATCACACATGGCTATATTGAGTCTTCTTTATATCTCCACAATAAGGGAAAATAACTTAGGAATGTATCCACAGTGTTGTTCCTTTCTACCTTTTTTGTAGGAAGCCCCTTCTTCTCAGGACATCCTGGTATTCCTCACTGGTCAGGAGGAGATCGAAGCAATGAGCAAGACCTGCAGAGACATTGCAAAGCACCTCCCGGATGGCTGCCCTGCGATGCTAGTCCTTCCTCTCTACGCCTCCCTGCCCTATGCACAGCAGCTCCGAGTCTTCCAGGGGGCCCCAAAGGTGTGTGCACTGCTTCTCCTGTCCAGTGCCATCCCTGGCATCCAGGTGGATCCACCCATGGGGCTTGAGTGCCTGTCACTGGGCTCCGGATGAGGTCAGTTGGAGGGGACACCCAGGGACCAGGTCAGCTAATTGAGAAGGTGGACACATAACGTTGCCTGTGAGAAGTACAGAGAAGAGCAGGGGTGCAGTGGTCAGGGGATGAGGAAAGGCTTGAAGGTAAGCAAGTGACTGCTGAGGAGTTGGGGAAGCCATTCTTGTCCACAGTGCCATTTATTGTGTGCCACTGCTGTGCCAGGCATGGTGCTAGCACTCATATCCACTGTCTCATCCTCACTGACGCTCGTGGGCGTCCCGTGCCACACTGAGGCCCCAAAAGAGGAGGCAGAATTTGCTGAAGACATACCCAGCAAGAAGCTGGTGGGCCCAGATCCTGGCTTTTATATCTACTAGCTTCTGAATCTTGTGGCTGCTTCACTACATGTTATCCTCTCCAGTCAACTGTTAGGTTAGGACCACAGGGTCGTCCTCTCCCCATGGCCCAGTTTAATGACCAACAATTACTGTTAGTCACTACCATTAATAACAAAGTCATCTGTTCTTGGTCATGAGTGAATTGTAGAAATTAACGGTGAGAACACGTTTTAGAATTTCTGAATCATATGTATGTCATAGGGCTTATTGGTTTTCTTCCTCCTTTAGGGCTATCGCAAAGTGATCATTTCAACCAACATCGCTGAAACCTCCATAACCATTACAGGAATAAAATATGTAGTTGACACGGGCATGGTTAAAGCAAAGAAGTATAACCCTGGTGAGAATCTGTAGCTCATGAATGTCTTTCCTGTGAATAGCAAGCAACCACTCAAGACTGTAGTCCCACCAACTTCCCCAGCATGAGCATTTTGTGTTTGTAAGTAATTGAGATATGAGTGGTAGGGTCAGTATGAGTCAGGCTAAGTCCAAATAGGCAACCCGAGCCAGATATGTGAGGCCAGAAGTCAGTACAAGAAAGAAGAGGGTCGGGGATTTAGCTCAGTGGCTCTGGCGTCTGCTTGGCAAGCACAAGGTCCAAAGTTTGATCCCCAACAATTACATACCACGATGCCAGGCACAGTGGCTCTTGCCTATAGTCCCAGCACTCAGGAAGCAAAGGAAAGAGGATTGCTGTGAGTTTGAGGCTCATGTGGGCTACATGGTGAGTTTAGGGCCAACCTGAACTACAAAGCGAGACCTTGTCTCAAAAGAGTTTTAAAAATAAAGAGGACCCCAGGTTTATCAGATCTGTGAGCAGGGTTAGGAGTCTGGGCAGAGGGTCTGCCTGCTCCACAGAAGGTGGGTGAGAATAACGGTTGAAGGCAATGGACAGACGATACCAGTCAAAGGCTTGCATGAAATACAGTATTTGTGTGGCAGGCTTGTGCCCCCAAGTTCCCCAGAAAGGAAACTTACTGTCCAGGCTGCAGTGAGAGCCTGAAGCGCCATGGTCTCCTGCCGACAAGCAGGGCCAGCTCACTTCAGGTCATCTGTACTCATTCTGCTCTGCACCTGCTTCATTCCCCAGAGGACTTGAGGCACCTGCCATTACTGCTTCCCGTACTTCAGTCCTTGCTGAGCGCTGGCGGGGCTGGCTGTCTGCCTAGAGATAGTGTATCCCGATGAGTGGGGTCTCCAGGGCCTGGCACAGAAGGCACTTTTCCCGAGAAAATGAATGTCATTTACTACTAGGAAACAAACCCAATCTCTTTTCTCAGAACTGGAGGGAGGATAAAACGTGGCTGAGTCGAGGCATTTACTTCTGAGTCATTCATTAACTCTGCAACCAACCTCCTACTCTGCTAGAAACTAGGAGTTGGCGCTAGAGGTCCCACATCCATCAACTGCCAGTCCCAGGTGAACTGGAGTGGTTGACTTGATGTGGAAACCACTGCTTCAATCCCATGATGCCACTGTGACAGGCTCCACAGAGGGCTCATTGCAAAGCAACGTCAGAGCAGCCTGGCTGTGTGCTTTGTCGTTTAGCCGTGAGTTTTCCAGATCCCCATATTGCAGACTTGGGGTTGATGTGAGGACCATTTCATTTTGTCCATGCTGTGCAAACAGCTTGTTTGTGTGATGAGCAAAGTGCTCATGCGCCCATTCTCGGTCCAGACAGTGGCCTTGAGGTATTAGCTGTGCAGCGGGTGTCGAAGACGCAGGCCTGGCAGCGCACAGGGAGGGCTGGCAGAGAGGACAGTGGCATCTGTTACCGGCTCTACACCGAGGAGGAGTTTGAGAAGTTCGATAAGATGACTGTGCCGGAGATCCAAAGGTAGGCTCGCGCTTCATCTGCATTCCAGCCTTCTGTCTCTCAGTGTCTTTCCTGTTCGCATTTTCCCAGAGCTGTAGTTTTGGCTAATGCTTCTCAGGGAACAGGACTGACTCACCACCTGGTGGGTCGATTACTAACAAGCAACGATCGTCTCTCACTCCACACAGGTGTAACCTTTCAAGTGTGATGCTGCAGCTCCTAGCGATGAAAGTTCCCAGTGTGCTCACTTTTGACTTCATGTCCAAACCATCTCCAGGTCAGTGGGGTCCTTGGCATTGTGGAAAGTAGATGGATGAACAACAAACCTTCTCCCCCCAGAAAAGTATTTTGAGGAAGAAAAAGTATTTCAGTGATCCCCTTATGCTTATTTAATGTGAGAGGTAAACATACCAGAGAAGCATCTCGAAGTCACATGACAGATCATTACTGCCAACAACCTCATATACCCATGGGACACTGCAGGAACCTAGTCTGGCAGAAGATCAGCTTCTTTCCTCATAATTGGGATAGAGCTACACTTTCCTCTTTGGTAA
>PVIR01005141.1:0-73604 GCA_004026965.1 Petromus typicus | reverse complement strand
ACTACGGCTTTGATCTTATCTAGCTAGGTATGGTGGTGCACACCTGTAACTCCAGCACTCCGGGAAGCTGAGACATGAGTGTGGCACATTTGAGCCCCTCTTGGGAAACTTAGTGAGTCATCATTTCAAAAAGTCTTAAAATGGCCGGTGGTGTAGCTCAGTGTGAAGGCCCTGCAGTCAATCTTTACTGCCACACAGACAAAAAAAGATTTCACTGTAACTTGTCTGTGTGTATGTGTGTGTGTGTGGGTACACACAAGCTCTGTCTTCATCTTTAGCAAGACTCGACAGTAACATCAACGACACCACAAGGAATCTTCACAAATTTTGGACTCATTTATCTGAGATAGATCTGAGGCAAGCTTCAAACAGTTTAGTAGCGAGAGCTCCACCTCTATTTTTACTTTCTCAGATCTGCTCTCATTCTGTCTTTGGTTTCCCCCAGGGTATCAGGACAGTTGCTACAATTCAGGTTTCACAAAAGCGCGTTACAATGGAAGAACAGTTTTTCTTTTATCCTTGACTAAAACATCACCCCTCCTTTCACTGGAATAGCCCAAACCTAACCCCCTGACAAGGAAGTGCCATTCACTCATGGATTTTTGCCTGTATTCCTGTCCATCCCAGGCTTTGTGTTGTGCTGCCATCACAGACTGTCATGAGTTGGGCAATTTATAAACAACAGAAATTTACTTCTCAGAGTTCTGGAGGCTGAGATGTTCAAGATCAAAGTACCAGCAACTGACGGGCCAGTTCTCTGCTTCCAAGATGGCACGTTGAACACTGTGTCCTCTGGAGGGAGGAAATTTCTGTCCTCCTTGGGGGACGTGTGAGATGGAAAAGAACCTGCTCTGCAGGTCTTCTTATGGCAGTGTGAGCCATTGAGCAGAGGGGAGCCAGTCTGTCCTACACAGCCCCCGACTGTGTTGCACTGGAGATAAAACTTCTAGTGAAGTTTTGAGGGGACACGTTCTAACCACAGAAACCTCTGATCTAACATCCAGGGCAAAGGAGAACAAACTGTAGTGTTCATCTAAACTAAGAATATGTCGTGTGGAAAGCAACTTTGCTACAGCTTTGTTGGGAATTCAAATGAACATAATTGGCCTTCGGAATATAGTTGTATAAATATTCCTCATGTGATTTTGCAATGAGATAACAGATGATGAGCTGAGCTAATTATTTTTCTTTATATAAAACTTCTTTGGGAGATCCAAAGACTCGTAGAATTTTATTTATTCCTTTTCAAATTAATTTGCCGTTTCTTCCTTCCTTTCCTTCCTTCCTTTCTCTCTTTCCTTCTTTCTCTTTCTTTCTTTCATTCTTTCTTCCTTTCTCTTTCAGAAAGGGTCTCACCAGCCCAAGGAACCCTGGATCTCATGTGATTCTCCTGCATCAGCTTCCCCAGTGCTGGGATTACAGGCATGCACCGTCACACCCAGGAAACTTGCCTTTTCATAATGAATGCACAAATTTCTATCTAAGGAAGTTTTTTTCCCTTATTTGTATGAATATTATTTTCCCTTTATTACATTTGTATTGAGCTGTAACTCATTTACAATATACTTGCTCCATTAAAATGGACAAGTCAGTGGTTTCGGTGTATCCAGAGTTGTATAGCCATCACCAACTCAATATTAGAATTTTCATTGTCTAAACCTATATTCATTAATGATTATTACCTAGCCTAAGGCAATCACTAATCTGCTTACCAAGTATTTGCCTGTTGAAGATATTTCATATAAACAAAATCACAAAATTTGTGATCTTTTATGTCTAGTTTATGTAACATTAGATAGTTTTACAGGTACACCTCTGTTGGAGCATGTATTGGCACTTTTTTCTTTTAATAATATTAACTGATATTCCATTTTGTGTATTCATTTGTCAGCTGGTGAACACTGGGGTTGAGTCTACTTTTTGGTTTCTACAGATCGTGGTTTTGTGTAGACATGTATTTCCAGTTATCCTGGTTATATACATAGGAGTGGAGTTGTTATTTTCTTTTAAAAAGCTGAATAAGATTCCATTATATTCATTTATACTCTGGAAGATTGTTTTGAGGATCGAGCCCAGAGACACTCAGCCACTGAGCTAAATTCCTAAGCCTGTTTGCTTGTTTTTTGAGACAGGATCTTGCTAAATTGTCTAGGTTGAACTTGAACTTGCAGTCTTCTGCCTCAGTCTACCTGAGAGCTGGGCTCATAGGCATGGGTCATTGAACCTTGGTCTTTTTTGATAATAACCATTGCAATCAGTGTTCAGTGGTATCTTGTGGTTTTGATTTGCATTTCTTGGACATCTAATGATACTGAGAACTGTTTCCTGTGGTCATTGGCCATTCGTGTGTCTTTTCTGGAGAAATATCTATAAAAATCCTGTGTCTGCTTTTCATTTGGATTAAGTGTTAAGTGTTCTTCATATATCCTTCATATATCCAGATCTTACTAGATACATGGTCTACAAATATTTTCTCCCTGCAGTGGGTTGCCTTTTCACTTTCTAGATGCTATCTTCTCATGTACGCAAGTTATTGATTATATGATTTTCTCTAGTCTTTTTCCCTTGTTGCTTCTGCTTTTGATGTCATTGTAGGAAACCATGTCAAAGGACTGAACAAAGTCTGACTGTTTCAGCTCTTACTTTTAGGTCTATTATCCACTTTAAGTGGTTTTTTTTTTTTTGCATGTAACTGTCCATTTGTCTCAGCACCATCTGTTGAAAAACTGTTGTTTCTTTTTCCATTTTATTATTTTAACACTATTGTTGAAAAGTCAACTGATCTTACATGTGTGAGTTTTATTTCTGGACTCATTATTCTATTTATCTAGATCTATCTTTATGCTACTACCATATATTCTTGATTACAGTTGCTTTTTAATGAGATTTGAAATGGGTAAGTATAGTTCTTTAATTTTGTCGTTTTTTTTCCCCTAAGGTTGTCCTGGGTCCCTTGCATTTCCACTTGAATGACAGCATTGCTTTTAGTTTCTACAAAAGCAACTGGAATTTGGTGTGTGTGTGTGTGTGTGTGTGTGTGTGTGTGTGTGTGTTTGAGTCAGAGTCTTACAGTTCAAGCTGACCTTGAGTTGCTCTGTAGTCCAGACTTGGTTCAAACTCGTGATCTTGCCTCGGCCTTCCCAGTGCTGGGATTAGAGATGTGTGGTACCACACCTGATGCAGCTGGAAACTTGATAGCGAGTGTTTTGCCTCTATCAATCAATCTGGGGACTATTGTCATGTCAACATATTAAATCTTCAACTCCAGGAACAGGATGACTTTTTAAATGATGTTTAATATTTATAGTATATGATATCTTTATCATATTTATAGTATATGATATGCTTTATTTTTTACTTCTAAAATTTTTAATACATATGTGTCAGATCTCCTGAATTTTTGTTTATTTTTGAGATAGGGTCTCATTATGTTGCTTACATTGGTCTCTAATTCCTGGGCTCAAGGGATCCTCCTGCCTCAGTCTCCTGAGTAGTTGGGACTACAGCCTGTGCCACTGCACCTAGCCCCCTGCCCCTTATTTTAAATCTCTCTCTTTTTTTCCCCATAATTTCCATTTTTAATTTTTTTTTGCTGTGTACTCTGGAAGGATTCTTTGAGATGGTCTTATATTGCCTAACTCAGTTTTCAGCATTATCCATTTCTATGTCAAGTATTTCTATGGTCTTTTAGCTTAAATATTTGTCTGTTTTTTAAATTTCCAAGACATTCTAGTTCTCACATTGTTCCATTTTTCACCACCTGCCTTTGTTACTCTATATGTCACTAAGAACAAAGACAAGATTTTCAGAAAGTTTTTTCCTAGTTTCTGCATTAATCCCCCCCACCCCCCGTGAGTGATAATTGCTCTAAATTGGTCTTCTTCCAGATTATGGACTATTAGTGACTTTTTTTCCCCCAGTACTGGTAATTGAACTCACAACCTTGCAGTTGCAAGACAGCCAGTGGCACCACTGAGCTAAAACTCTGGTGCTATTATTAGTGATATTTTAGATTTGAGATCTAGATCATTCAGCATTGCTATCTGGCAAGTCATCTGGAGTAGAGACCACTGTTCAGTTCCCTACAGTAGCTCTTTCTCGCCCAGGATAAATGGTATTAGCATGAAGCTTGATTCCCTACAGAGAACTGGCTGCGCGAGTGGAAAAGTATTAGCCCCTTCCTCCACAGACGTGATGGATCAGTGTGCAGGATGCTGAGTAGTCAAGCCTCAGACCTGATGCCGAGAAAGAGGAAAAGGAGAGGAAGCAAACACACACACACACACACACACACACACACACACACACACACACACAGTATTTGAAACTTTTGCTAAGAAAAACCTGGGATATGTATAATGGCATATGCAACTCAACTGAAGGAAATGTGAAGTTGGCAAGCTGTCTCAGGCAACTGTATGTCAGATCAGCCATAAACCTAGCTTTCAAGAAAAGCCTCCTAACTATAAAAGAACCTTCAGGACTCAAACTTGTACCAGCAGGAAATGACTGTGAAAACTGGGAAGTCTCTCAAGAGGTTTACATCCCATGTCTGCTTCTGATGTGGCCAAGGAGGAAAATGGGTGAGGAAGAATAGTCTGGAGTACAGAGCCAATGGCCAAAAAATGACTGCAAAGCAGTGTTTATCCTTAAGAACCAGGGTATCATCACAGAATTTCTCCCACAGCCAAGCAAAAGATTTCTGCAATAACTATGTAGAAGGACTCTGCTACTTACATAGAGGATAAGAGTAAGCCCTCTGGACAGACACCCGCTTTAACATTTTTCCACTGAAGTTGGAGTTCTAATACAGTATATCTTTTTTAAAAAATATAGTATATCTAAGTGTAAGCATTTAGTAATGAGTATAAGGGAAAGTGGGAGAATTTACAATGACAACGGCTACCATTTTATTCTGTTCCAGACCCAGAGATGTTGTTTGCTTTCATGTAGCAACTCCCTGAAGTAAGCTGTATCAGATGGTATTTTACTAATGGGGATACCGAGATAGTCTTAACTTGGTTAAGATTACCAAGCAACTCTCAGAGTCAAGATTCAAAACTCTATAGATTGAGCTCAGGGGTTCTGGCATCTGCCTCGCAAGCGCGAGATCCCAGGTCTGATTTCCGGTAACCACATAAAACAGTGGTGGTGACTCACGCCTGTAATCACAGCACTCGGGAGGCAGAGGCAGGAGGACTGCTGTGAGTTCAAGGCTCACCTGAGCTACACAGTGAGCTCAGGGCCAGCCTGAACTACAAAAGTGAGACTCTGTCTCAAAAAAAAAAAAAAAAAAAAAAAGTCCCAAAACTCTGCTGTCTGTCCAGAGTACTTTTATCCTCAGCCACAGAAGTCTTCTGAGCATATTGAGTATACAAACCCGAGAGAGGGGAGAAGGCATGTACACCAGTTTAGGACGAGGGAGGGTGTTACACCTAACAAAGGTGACACTGAACTATTTTCAATCTACCAGGAGAGAACTACTACTCATCTTTAATCTTGTTAGGACTCATCTTGTTTACTGATGAATCACCAGGACCGTTGGTGTACTAAGCCATCTGGCTCACAGTAGGTGCTCAATAAATATTTGTTGACCGAGGGAGGACTGGATACCAGAATCCTGCCTGTTAGGTGAAGGGCCCCAAGCCATTGTGCCACATTTGCTGAGACAGCTGCAGAGTCTAGAGCGCTTGGCACTCAACAAATGGTCTTTGAACGAAGCTGAGAGGACCCTGGCACTGTTTCCACGATACGGCTGCTCTTTGTTCACAGTTTCCTTATCTTTAAAATGGAAGCTGTCCCTCCCCCTCCCCAGCTCGACAAACCTTCGGAAGTTTTGTTGTTGTTGTTGTTGTTGTTTTTCAGAAGCTCTAACCTACTGTAACTTCTTTATTTTCTCTAACTTCTTACGAGCTTGTTTTATACACGTGGGTGAACTTGGAATCTCAGGGTTTTCTTTACTGCCTTTTCTGTGCGTAAGGCCAGTTCTGATGAGGTTGGCAACGGACATTGGATTCCATTTTACGCTGAGCTAAATTGCTAATCGGTTGCACCTTTCTATGTTGCAGTTACTATTTAAAAAAAAACAAACACATTGATTTACTAAATTTGTATTGTGTGGGAGATCCAGAATATAATGGTGATTGAGAAAGGCACTTCCCGACCTCATGACACTTTCAAAAAATTTATCTGTGTTTTTAAAGCGCAAACAATAGGGACTCAAGTGTAAAACAACAGAAATATCTCAGTTTCTTAGCTCCACGCAGCGAATGATTTAAGAAAGTAGGCTCAGTCCGTGTGCCCTCCCAGCACGGGAGAGAGAGACAATCCAATCTGCGTACAGATCTCTTATTTTTGTTAGAACTAAACTATGCCTTGAGTTATATTCTGGTGATTCCAGACTTCTAGGCAATTCCTTCTACATCGACCAAAAGAGGAAAGAAAACAAATGTATTTCTGGTCTGGGGAGAAATTTTTTAAAAGTAAGACAAGCAAACAAGAGTCTTGACTTAGAGACCATATGTGATCTAGTATAATTGATGCTGTCTTTTATCTACCACTGACAACGGTACCGACACTGTAATACGGGAGCGATGTCACCTCCCGGGATGGCGCCGCGGTAGCCTCCCTCACTCTCACCAACACGAGCGGCTCTACTGTCCCAAAGACACAAAGATCAGGCCAACTTTTCTGCACCTAAATGTTTCCCACCTCATCTAGCACGGAGCTGCTTCCTCCAGAAGGTGCAGTCATTTCTGATAACAATTACAGTTTAAGAAACCGGACCTGCGTCTCCCAAGACGCCTGCGAAACGTGGGGTAACGGCTGTCACTCTGGCCGCGGCGCCCCCCAGCCGGGGCTGGAAAGACCCGCCGGTCGGAGGGTCGTCGCCGCGTCCCTGGGCCGGCGGGAGCCGAGCGCTCGTGCGAGGCGCAGAGGTGGCTCTGGCCCGGGCTCCGGGTAGTCGGGCTGGTCCGCGCCCCGCCCCGCCCCGCCCCGCCCCTGTGTGCACACGGCCAGCGGTTTGTGTGCCGTCGAGGCCCAGGACAGGTCCACGCCCGCGACCTAGCGCCGGCCGGGAGCGCCGAAAGCAGTCGCAGGGGCGAGAGCGCACCGTGGACCCGCGCGGGCTCGGCGAGGCGGCGGCGCCGGAGCTCCGGGCACCCGCTGCCCCCACGGCGGCCACACCGCGCGCCGGCAGGGAAGGGGAGGCGCGAGGACCGCGCACCAGGCTCCCGCCCGGCGGGCGGCGCTCGCGGGCGTCTGGCGCCCCGCGCACGCGACGCGCGAGGGCGCGGGACCGAGGCCGCGGGCGGGCGGGCGGGGAGGGGCCGCACCTGGGGAGCCCGCCTCCGGCCGCCACCTCGCCCCGCCCCGCCCCGCCGCGGAGCGCGGCCCGCCTGCCAGAGAGACGCCAGCCGCCGGCGGCGCTGCACCTCGAGCGGCGGCGGAGCCCAAGCCAGCGCCGGAGCGGCCTGGGGCGGGAGGCCAGCGCTGCGCGGCGGGGCCGCCGTTCCTCGGTCCTCGCGCCCGGCCCGGCCAGGTGAGTGGCGGGGTCCCGGGCGGGGCGCGGGAGGCGCGAGCCCGTGGGGCTGCGGGGCTGCGGGGCTGCGGGACGCCCCGCGGAGGCGCTCTCAGGCCAGGGTGCCGCGCTGAGCGCGCCGTGACCCGCAGCCTCGGCCCGCCCGCCCGCGCTCGGAGGCCGGAGGCCGGAGGCCGTCACCGCTCCGCGCTGCCTTTGTGGCGGAGCGAGGCGCCCGCGCGGAGCGAGGGGCGGCGGCGGGGGGCGCAGCGCCGAACCCCAGGTCCCCAGGGCCACCGCGGGTGAGGAGGCGGAGGTGACCGCGAGAGGACGCGTGGAGCTCGGCTCGGAAAGTTGGGAGGGCCGGCAGGGGCCGGCGGCCGTGCGGGTCCGGGGTCCCTGCCCTCCAGGACGTGCGCGTCCTGGCCATCGTTTCCATTTTCTCGGGAGCAGCTGAGGACCCTTCCAGTCTCTGGACGAGACACAAAGGGTCGTGTTGACAGCTGAGCCTGACACACGCGGACAGCGAGGTGAGGGGCGCGCGAGCCAGGCCCGGTGCTGAGCGGCGGCTTGTGGAGCTGGTCGAGCCGCAGTCCCCCTCCGAGCGCCATTGAGAGGGATTATTTGCGCAGCTCCAGGGCGTGGGGCTTCTCGATCCGACCGAGCCCACTCAGCGTCCCGAGCGCGCTTCATCTGCCGCCACAGCTGCTGCCTCCCCCGAGCGCGGCGCGCGGGTCCTGGAGGAACTCTCTAGCCACGCTCCTTTCTTCTGGGAACGTGGCTCTTCCGAAGTCCTTGTCCACCATCCCGAGCCCCTGTCCCCGCGAGGAGCATGGAAACCAAATTTATTTTCCACCACGATCCCCTCCTCCTCTGAGATGAGAAACTCGAATGCCATTTTAAACCCCAACCATTTATGTAGGGCCAAGAGCTTTACTCGTTTTTTGAACCTAAGTGCCCCTTATAAGTCTCTACTCCTCTGTCCATGTTCTCATATTTTAAATCCTGGAGTTTCGAGACCGTGTGAGTTCTTTTTCTTTTTGAAAAGTTTTGAGATTTTACAAATTTCAATATTAAAAAAAGTGTCTAAAAAATTAGTTGTTTAATTGATAATAGTAATTATATGCAAATAGTTATGCACTGAAACAGGAAAATTTTAATGAATATGGGAAACATATGAATAAGGTCAATTTTTCAAACAGCAGTTAAGAATATAGAGTGCATTTTAAGCTCTTTCCCTTCCCAAGTTCTATTTCTACTAGAAGTAACCTCCGTTGTAAATTTCTTGTACACAGCTCCTTCCATAAACTGCTATTAAAATGAAATACGTTATGGAAATCAAGGATGAAAGGAACTGAATATAAGCCTGAATTGCACATTAAGAGTGGTGATTACTAACTTGATATCTACTCACGATGATATTATAATCTTTTTTTGACTTACAGTGGACTAATTACCTTGAAGATCCTTTAGAGCACTCAGAATTTTTAGAGCAAGTTATCCCTTGCGCCCCTCCACCAATTTCTTTCTACTGCTTTTTATAAGCTTTGTTGACTTTTTCTTCCATTTTGGAACCCAGTGCAGTAGAGGATGAGAATTAGTTTCCTCTGTTGACCGCAGTGTATATCGAAAACACTGAAAGGAATGTGTGTACTCCCATTGTCCTGACGGAACATAAAAATTGTAGAATTCAGGAGGAACACGAAGTCCAACTTTGAGACATTTGGCCACATCGCTCAGTCACAGGTCTGGATATGCCATACTGGCCACACGAAGCACCTTTTTGGGAAATGCGTTTGTTTTCCTCGTCAGTTAAATAAAAGATTTGAGGTATACAGTTTTAAAATATCTTTCAACTCCAAAATTCTATTAAAATAATTCAGGTGTCCTAAGAAAATTACGGAGTGGTGGATTCATTCAGAGAAGGTTAGAGATGTCTAATCTACATTTCTCCTCTTATCTGTTTGATATCATTAGAGAACAGCCTCTTGATTTTCCCACAAAAAGTCTGTTTATTGTGTCAATAGAGGCCAACCTCTAGGCTAAGTGAGCCTTTGCATATCACCTTGTGTGGTTAAGGAGAGGGAATTCTCTTCACAGCTTATGGTGCCAATTTTAGGGAAATTACTCTTGCCAAACACTTTTTTGATAAAATGGAAATAAAATTCATTTGCCCACTTCAAAGACGCTTGACATAATTAGTAATTCTCAGAAGTATTCATATGATGAGTATTCTCTACCACAAAGCTATTTTAGTCACTTTATAAACATTTGCTTAGAGATCATGTTTTTAGTAGGAAATTTCCCTAATCTTTACAATACCTACAACCTGAAGGCTAATGATTCCAGGATGTGCAGTAGTTAAGGAAAGATTACAAAATTGTGAAAGTAAAAATATACTAATGTCAATCACTAAGCAAGATTTAAAAAGTACACTATAAATGTGATTGCAAAAATCATTGATGCTAACATGGAGATCTTAAAAGTTTCAGAACTACTGATAGAAACATTATGTAATTATGTTGAATTAGTTCTATAATATAGTAAAAGTCTAATTATAGTAAAATCTAAAGTTTTTTGGGATGAGAGGAATAGAATTAGAAGAATAGAGTTGTAAGAGTGCTTCATTTACTCATAAAACATAAAAACAAAAGTACAAGTAGTGAAAATTTTCTAAAATGGCAGTAATTTTTATTTTTTCCAGCTCCCTTCCCAGTCTTGCTATATGAATGTGTATTTTTACAGCTGTCTTATATTGCAGATACAATTTTTATTTTGATTTCTTATAAGCATTTTTCAATAATTTCTTTCCTGCTATTTATAATAATGTACTATACTTTGTGCAATGTATTCTACAATTTATTTAACCTTTTCTATATGGGGTTTTCCAGTGTTTTAAAAAGTATGAGTGTAACTGTCTTCTTTCTCATTCTGCTTTCTTTTCTTTCCTTTCTTTCTTTCTTTCTTTCTTTTTTAATATCCATAGCATTGTTTCCCTGGAGAAGCAAGATACTGTAGTTGTAAATGAGTGGGTTCTAAAGTCGGAAGTTCTGTGTTCAAACCTATTGAATTTATCACTTATTGAGAATACTGGACAAATGACTTGTTTTCTGAAAACTTTGCTATCTAATCTGTAAAATGGGTATAGTAATAGCTCCATACACAGTTGTGGAGATGAAATACAGTAACACATGAAAACACATGTAAATATTTTTTATTTTTATTAGGAAATATCCAGATTCCTGAAAATCGTTAATTACTTTCTAAATTGGTTATAAACTTTATACTGTCCTTAATAGTTTATTTGTGTGCTTCTGTTATTTTGAAACAGTTAAATTATTGTTCCTGGTTTATCAGTATCACATTGTATCCCTTTGTCTAGATTCTCATTTCTTAGATCTTGAGTATTTTTTGCAACACTGCTTTCAGTTTTCTAAATGAAATCATGAAAGTGACATAGCTTCAGTGATTTTAAGCTAGACTAGGAAGTGATTATAAGGAGAGGTTAGTTACAATACTAATGAAAAATATACTGAATTTTCAATAGTTTTTTTTCAAATTAATCATAGTTTTTGTATTTTTGATCTATGATAATGTTCATTGCCCATTATTTTAAATTTTAGAAAAATGTTAAAATTAGCAACTAGTATATAAATCCTGTTTAAGTTGAAATGTAATCCTATCCTATTTTTCTTAGAGGGCTAATTTATAAGTAGTATTGTGATTACAATTTGGTGGCCTTTTTGGTAGGAACGTTTCTCAAAACCAGAGATAGAAGGTGGAGGGAGAGGGGGTGGGGAATAAGAAGAGAGGAGAACAGAGCAAAGCAGAGAATATTTATGGTCTCCAACCAGCTTATCTTTTGGCTACAAATGGCTCATGAAGTTATGCCTTCCGACTTGGGTTTTGACACAGTCAGGGTAATTTAGACTGCACAATAGCGTGCCCTTGTGGGTTCTGGGGTCCAGTAGCCCTGATATTTCTGGCAGACATACACCCAGCATGGATAACAGCAGCTCTTTGTGCTGGGGAGCCCCAGGGGGCTCTCTGCTGTGTGCTCTTCCTTCCCTCCTTTCTTGACTGACTGGCGATGGTCCCTCCTCCAGCCCAGATGTGAGACTCCACAGCGACTTCTCTGCACTTGTGCCTGACTCTCCACCCTGCTACCCTTTCTGTGTGTTTTCTGTCATTCTGTCTATAACACAGAACATTCTCTTCAAAATATTCAAAATATCTCTTCAAGGTTGTGGTTTCAGATCTTATTTTTATTTTGTTGGGCTTTGTATCAGTAATCCTACAGCAGAAGTGTACCCATGGTTAGGTTAACATGGAATCAGCAGTTGGTAAATGTTTGTTGCAGTGGGCCGTGTCTTGTATTGTCTTCTCTGTGCTTAGGTGTGGTTCTGCTTTTGTGGTACCAGTCTGTAAAAACAAACTTCAGTTGTGTCCTGTAGTGTGTTTGCTCTACTTGCCAAGGTTAGGAGTTAGGAAACTTGCTTGTTCTGGTATCAACTTGTGTGGTTAGAGGAGGTTTGGGATTTTTTTTTTTTTTTAACTCTTGTCCATTCTTTTCTCTCTAAAGTGGAATTAACAATTACGGTTCCAATTATCAACCTTCTGTATGAGATATTTATGAAAATAAAATGAAACAATACATGTGGACTTGTTTGAGATGAAAGGATCTACACAGGTATGCTACGTTGTCACTCTACTGCTAGCAGTGTCTGTATCCTTGAGAAAACCTCAGCTCAATGTTAAATTGCATTTGGATTTTAGGGTTGGATGCAAATTCTTTTTTTTTTTAGGTTTTTGGAGACAGGGTCTCGCTTTGTGGTTCAGGCTGGCCCTGAGCTCAGCCTCAAACTCACATCACAATCCTCCTGCCTCTGCCTCCCGAGTGCTGGGATTACAGGAGTGAGCCACCACGCCCGGCACTGTGGTATGTGGTACTGGTTGCTGCTGGGCATGAGTCTCCACACCCAGTATTGTTATGTGGTTACCGGGGAATCGAACCCGGGTCCTTGCGCTTGCGAGACAGGCGCCGGAACCACTGAGCTAACTCCCCGGCCCCTGGATGCAAATTCTTAGAGCCCACTGAATCCTAAACCCCGAGGAAGGAGCCTACCAATATATGCTTTAAGAATCCTTATGATGTGAGTCATTTTCTAGGGAATAAGAAACTTCAAGGGTCACTTTAAGAAAGTATTCTTCTGGCCAGGGATTTAGCCCAGTGGTTCCAGCACCTGCTTTGCAAGTGCAAGCTCTCAGGTTTGATCCCTGATAACCACAAACAATAATGCCAGGCATGGTGACTCACGATCACTAGTAATCAGTGCCACATACCACAGTGCAGGGCATGGTGGCTCACAACTGTAATCCCAGCACTCGGGAGGCAGAGGCAGGAGGATTGTTGTGCGTTTGAGGCTCGCCTGGCCTACAAGTGAGCTCAGGGCCAGCCTGCCCTACAAAGTAAGACCTTGTCTCAAAAAAAAAAAAAAAACAGTATTCTTCAACTAGCTAAGTATTCATTTTAAAAACCCCAGAAATATCACAAATCACTTTTTTTTTTTGAGACAGGGTGTCGCTTTGTAGTTCAGGCTGGCCTCGAGCTCAGTCTCCAAGTTACATCACAGCAATCCTCCTGCCTCTGCCTCCCGAGTGCTGGGATTACAGGCGTGAGCCACCATGCCCGGCACTGTGATATGTGGTATTGATTGCTGCTGGGCGTTAGTCTCCACACCCAGTATTGCATGTGGTCACTGGGGATCGAACCCGGGTCCTTGCGCTTGCAAGCCAGGCACTGGAACCACTGAGCTAAATCCCTGGCCCGCAAATCACTTTTGTATTCCCATCATAGAATGAAAGTTAGTCATATGAACGTATTTGTCTTTTAATCTTTTAAAATTTAGTTCAGGCAGAAATTGTAAACACAGATGCCTCGACAGGCCAGACAATAATTTAGGTGACAAAATGGGACAGTTGCAAAATCCTCAGGGCAGGGCAATGAGCTGTGATGAACAAGGAGGTCTGAAGGTGCCCGAGTTCCTGAAACTGCGCTGGTCGTTGCCTGTGGTATGAGAGCAGTATCGCTAGACCATCTGACTTTTTTTAAACTTGAAGCTTGAAATGTACACTTTATGTAAATTTAAATGTTGGTGATGAATTTTAACATGGATCCCCAAAACAAATGTGGATGCCAGGTACTTCCCAACCTGTGAGTTAATTAATGTAGAAATATTTGCAGTACCCCATTCAGCGTTATTAACAAAGAGCGCATAATAAAGACGTGCACATATTTCTCAACTTTCAGATTGTTAATACAATAGGTAAAACCTAGTGTCGGCAGTTGGATAAAGAAACGGTTATTGTTGTGTACAAAGAGTGAAGGCAAATACTTTGTTTTTTTGGAAGGTAAGTGGCATCATGTATAGGATCGGCCTTCATCCAGACTTTGCCTGGCAGTACAGTGGCCTTGGAGCCCAGCTAGCCATCTAAATGTTAATTGGTGAGCATTATCTACAACTAAGATTCCGCTTTTTCAGTTGCTTTGGTCGCGTTTCAAGGACTCAATAGTTGCACTGGCTGGTGGCCTCCACACGGGGCTATGTAGATTTAGAACATTTCACTACTGGAGAAAGTTCTTTTGAACAGCAGCGGTCTAAACTCTCACTCAGAAATTTACTTTCTAGAAATTTGTTAGAGGAATTAGTCATGTGTACAAAGACATATAACAGGTATCTTCTGAAGTATTATTTTAAAAAGTAAAATAAATGGAAGTAACATATACATGTTGTTGGAAATTAAGCTATGGTTTATATTTATGAGAATAATGTTAAATATGATAAGTGAAAATATCCATACTGTAGAATCATTTATTTTAGGTACAAGGGCCTAGAGGAACACATTTTCTCTTTTGAAGCTTTGCTTTTTTAGCCTATGTGCCTCTCCTCTTGAGAAATAGAATAGGTTGGGCCTTCACTAAAAAAGAACTGAGGGACTTATCTCTCCAAGTGGCATACATATTAGCTGGATTCATATTAGAAATTCAGTGCGTCAGGCTCAGCCCAGGTCTACTGAATCAGAATCCCTGGCAGGGCCCAGAAATCTGTGTATTAACAGACCCATGGCTAAGCAGCTGGAGCTGCCTCCTGTCACTGATGAATGCAAGCTTCATTTGCTTTACCATTACCTGCTGTATCCAGGCCCTGTTCTAGGAGCTGGGGTTACCACAGTGAAGAAAAGAGGCAAGTATCTTATTAATGTGGGAATCAAACAGTAAGTCAAAGTAAATGGGTAAAATCTGTTCTTGTCGGAATGGAGCCTTTTAGGTAGCAAGTGCTACAGAGAAAGCAAAAAGAGAACTGGGAGTGAGGTGGGGTGTGGGTCTCTGCAAGGTGTCCCTGAGAAGTGACACCTGAGTGAAGACCTGAAGCAGGTGAGGCATTGAGCCTTTGCAAAGTTTTGGGGATGCAGGGGGATTAGAGGGGAGTCAGGCCAGAAGAGGAGGCAGTAGAGGGTTAGATTGGACAGGTCATCCAGGTCTTTTTACTTCAAAATTCGTTGTTTTCAGTAGTGTACTACACCCTTCACATTCCTTGGTTGATCCATTTGTGAATAAACCCCAAATTCATGGTTTTTTTGTTTTTTGGGGTTTTGGGGTTTTGAGACAGGGTGTTGCTTTGTAGTTCAGGTTGGCCCTGAGCTCACTATGTAGCTCACACTAGCCTTGAACTCACAGTGATCATTTTGTGTCTGTCTCTCGAGTGCTGGGATTATAGGTGTGAGCCACCATGCTCGGCCCAATTTCACTGTTACTCAGGGTGGTCTGCTAAAAAAACTTCCACATTCACAGGTGGTGCTTGTTAAACATGGATTATTGGTCATTAGACCTACTGAGTAATTTCAGGTGTGGGACTAATGAATCTACACTTACTAGTCTTCTTACTAATCTTCCCTATGAGTTCTTTTGTCGAACCACTGCTCAGATTTATCATCCTATCAATTTAGGTCCTTTGCGTGTGCATGTGTGTGTGGTATTGACCATGAACCCAGGGGTGCTCTACTCCTGAATTATATTCCCAGCCTATTTTTTTTTTTTAAATTCTGAAACAGGATCTTGCCAGTTTGCCCAAGCAGGACTCAAACTTGTGATCCTCCTATTTCATCCTCTCTGTGTGCTGGGATTACAGGCATGGGACATCCAGCTTGTAAAATGAGTTTTTATAAAACAGATGTGCCTAAAATTATCATTGTTGCCTATATAGGTCCCAGTGTGATGAGAGAAGATAAGTATGTCTTTTATTTCCTGTATTATTAAACTAATTCAATGGGGCCTAGTCATAGCGAGTTTCTGTGTACTTCTTCAGGGTAACCAGGGATTTGAAAGACTGTTACCATGAACTGTATCCACATCAGAAGATGAGGGGAACTTCGTTTGAGAGTTCTGCCACTTCTCTCATGAAAATCTATTATTTTTCAGAAAGGATGAATTTAGATCTATTTGATTTTGTTCTGATGTTTTCTCTTGCTTTCTTTCTTGAAATCTAACCAAGCTTAAATAACCATGAGCATCTTTTTTGTGATTAATTTTAGGCATTTCTATACATTCATACACTATTCCACACAAATACTTTTGAATAAATAGAATCATATTGTGTGCATTTTTTAATAGTCAAATTGGGTGTGGCGACACAGACATGTAATCCCAGTTTAGGAGTCTCAGGCAAGACGAGTTCGAGGCCAGCATGGGTGACTTAACAAGATTGTCTCAGAATTTCAAAAGAAGAAGTGCTACTGCTGTAGCTCAGCAGTAGAATGTTTGCCTAACATATACTGATACAGAGAAAGCATATTTCAAGAATTTTTTCATTTTCAAAAAATATGCAACATTCAGAAAATTATATTTTATTATGTTTAGATTTTAAGTAAGATTATTAAGTAGAGTAATATATGAGAACAGTATAAAATTAGAAAAGATTTCTTAAACTCCTAGCATTCTTATAAAATGAGCTGTTAATTTAGTTTTGCTTGGAGTACTTTTCTATATGTGTTAATGATTTTACACACCAGCTCTGTCACATTTCTCTAAGTATTTCCCAAATCTTTTGGTGACTTTCACTTATGGGCTTTTAAAATTGGTCTCCTTGATGCTACCATTTCTTTCTTTCCATCCATTTTCATGCATGTCATTTTTAAACCTTGAACATGATTTTGTGTCAGTCTCTAAAGTTGATCAAAAGACTTCAGTGTTCTACCTTAGGCTTTCCCAAAGGGTATTGCCCTAAATATTAAAATCCTAGTCTATGTGTAACAGAACCAAAAATTAAGGGTATCTAACAGTAATGAATTCATTATGTTACCAAAACATGTTTTACCCAACGTCTACAGGAAGAACAATTACGATGACGCCATTTTCTCTCTGCCATCCTCAGGTGGTGGTGCTGGCTTTTTGTTTTCCAGTTTCTGGACATATTCACTATCCTAAGATATTAGCAACATATTCTAGACCCATATCCTCATGCAGTTTTGACTAGTTTCAGAAAAACCTCTATTATTTACTATATTTTTAATCACTTCGTATATACAGATATTCCCTATTCAAGGACCTATCTGTTTAATACCTTCAAACTTACCAAAGAGTGCTGTTTGGACTTACAAACCTTATTCAGACTTACAAGGCAGGAACATAAGTGGCAGTGTAATCTTATGATGTCTTCTCTAGTGTAGTACTGTAACTTCTGCTGACTGTACAGTACAGTGCTATGGTTTTATATGCTGTTATACGTTGTAGCATTGCATGTAAGAGTTATGCCAATAAAAGTAAAGCCATAAAAAGAAAGCCTCTTTTTCTTTAGGCTAAATTCTTTTGAAAGAGTTTACCTACATGCATAGATGTCCCAGATCTCCTTGGTCAGAATTTGTCATATACTTTTCATAACCTAGTCATGGACAAAGAAGTTGGAATTAGTATGCTTTGTGTAGAATGTTTAAGACTTTTCTCAGGCCTGGCAAGGGCCACTGTCTGAGGGAAGAGTGCACAAACTCGGGTCGCTGCTCCCGAAATCAGGCAAGCAGCAGTGTGCTGTGAAGCCAGAGCTTCTCAGTTCCCCCAGTGACTTCATGATCATCTAATCACAGACCTCTGTTCTAGACAAGCCAATCAGTGGTCTCTCCTGCCTGTATATTCTGCTGTGTACATTCATACCTATGACTTGACTTGCGTTCTTTTTCTTTCTTTTTTTTTTTTTTTTGGCGTTCTTTTTCTTAGAGATTTCTGCCTATTGTCTACATAGATGTGGTTATTTTAATTAAAGTTAAATAAAATCAAGTGAAATTTAAAATTCAGTTTTCTACCCATGCTAGTAGCATCTCAAGAGCTATAATGGCCAAATGTGGCAAGTGGCCACAATAGTGCATAGCAGTGTCTACAGCCATATCCTCCAAATGTTCCCGATTTCATCTAATAGTGGATAGCAAGGTGTAGGACATTTCCATTGCAGAAAGTTCTGATGGACACCACTGCTCTAGAACTTGTTTAAAATTGTGCTTGTTATTTAACATAGTGTTTGCCAAACTATGGATTATCTCTATGAGAATCAACCACAGATGTTGCTTAAATGGATATTCTGAGCTCTAAGACCAAGACGTGGGCTAACACCAGGTGTGGTGGTGCATACCTGTAATCCCAGAACTTGAGAGGCTGAGGCAGGAAGATTGATATGAGTTCAAGGGCAGCCTGAACTACATAATGACACCCTGTCTCAAAAAATTAAAACAAATTAAATTAAATTAAATCATAATAGACAGATCCAGGCTAATTTTCATGCCCAATAAGGATAAAAAATAATAATCTTGAAATCTAATTTTTATTTTTTAATGGAAATGAACTAAATCTTTGAGTTTTGTTCTTTTTGCTTTAAACTTCTATAGCATTCATAGTTTATAAACTAAGTTGTAGGATTTTATTATAGGTATTTATAGTCTGTCAAAAATGTTTATGAATATTAGAGTATAAACCTCTTAAAAAGAAGTATTACATCATAAAACTTTGTGATATTTTCCAAAATATCTGATAGCAACATTGAATACAAAGTGTCAAGCATTTAATTACATTATACACAATTGACAGTCTGTGGTTCACTATATTTAATTGACAGTTCTTTGAAAGACAATAGTGTTTGTAGTACTGACAGAAGTTAATGATAAAAGTATTCCTATAATATTTTCCCTCAACTTTATGTACTGGCAACACCCTTGAAAATCTTGGTTATATTTCTAATGAATATTACATGAAGATGTTCCCTGTAAAGGTTTAGATTTGCAGTTTTTTTTTAAAGTGGCTGTTGAAAAAGTATTTTAAAATTGCTCTGTGCCCTGTATTCTCTGGAAGAACATAATGTAGTGAAACCTCTAGGGCCATAGTTGATAGAGAAACTTCTTGTTGCTCTGTCTGCTCCTGTCTCCTCTGCAGACAAACTGCTTACATGTATTGGAATTCATCTCTCAGTTATCTGCCTAATCCTACATAGCAGTTCTAGTAGCTTGAGAATTGCTAGAGCAAGAGGTTAAGGTCTTGAAACATTAGCAAATAGCTACATCTGGGTTCAGCTCCACCATAAGTTGGAGAATAGTGAGTGAGCAATAGGGTAGCAATGTGGTAGCAATGAACTCCAGCAGCTCAGTCAGGACTAATAAAGGGAATGTTTCTCTGTACTTAATTTCACAGAATGTTGGGTTCAGTGTGTTGATGTGAAAAAAATTACATCCTATGGAAGGCTGATACTTTGAAATACAAAACAATAGAATACATTATTTAAGAAATGAAATCTATTAAGCAAATAATGGTTTCCCTCTGTGGGTTTTAATATTTTTGACTCTTGACATCTGACACATTTTGATTATAAAACAATCTCATTTCTGAGCTAATGGATCAACTCAGTTGGTACAAAATATTCCCCCAGGAATTTTAGTTCTTTTTCCTCATTTGACTTACAGAGTTGAATGCTGCTCTCATAATTTGTCTGATGGTAAAAATTAGTTTGGAAGATTTTGGCTCCTGATTAATAATGTTACTAAATTCCTTTCTGGAAAAATCAGGCAATATAGATATCTTCTTTATCCTCTTCTTATAAATGGGGGGCCAAACACCAGCTGTGACTTTTCACAGTATTTTTAATCAAATTCTGTATTGGCATTATTTGATCCTGGTAGGTACTAAATGGACCATCTGCATGATCCACTGAAGTACTATTGTAATCTAAGTGTAGTGTCTGGGTTATGGTATTTCAGATGTGTAAATGTTTGAGGCTTTATGGTATTGTAAAGGCCCCGAGCCATGCCTTATCTCAGCTTCAGCCTCCAGAGTAGGATCTGCAGTAGAATAGTGTAATACATGCATAGTTGCATGTCTGGAATTTCAGGTAGAGAGTGAGAGACAAAGAGGGGGAGGGGAGACAGAGACATGTGTATGTACCTTATATGTATAAAATCAAAGACTTTTGTGCATGCATGTATACTTTGACACATCTATACACTACACCTCTCACCTATATGAACAGTGTATATCTAATCATTCCTACACATACACAGGTATATATATATATATATATATATATATATATATATATAGTATAAGTATGTACATGTGTGTACATTAGAATATATGTTATGTACAAAACACTGTTTATAATTAAAAACAAAACAGCCATAAAGATCTCTGACCCATGTACCTATCTGTTCGTGGCTCTGTTCTATTTAATAATTCATAGCAGGGGTTAATAACTTAATTCTTTAATAAAATTAATCTATACCACCTTGCACATGGTGTACTTATCTTTTCTAATCTTTACAACAGCCCTGTGAAGTAGGCATCATTCTTTCTTTTACAGCTAAGAAACCAAGGCTGAGAAAATCTCTAAGTTTCACAAGCACCCTTAGACTTTAAATATAAAGTTGGAATTCAAACTTAAGGCTGGTCGATTTCAAAACTATTGTTCTTTCCTGTCTGTCCTGCTATGGGGTATGTGTTTCCCCACTAGATGGTAAGATCTGGATGTCAGAGATCTTATCTTAAAAGGTTTATATTATCCAGAAGAGTGACTTATGGCGGGAGTTGCAGCTTTTGCTGTAGGGGGAAGAGCGCGGTGCTTCTGGGCTATGAACTCCAGTGGACACTGGAGGCCTGAGGCTGGTGAATAAGGAGCAAGACCACGGTTAGGCTGGGCTTACTCAGCTCAGTGAGAGCTCCAGGACTACAGATGTTTGCAGATGTTTTGCTCATTGCTCTATCTCTAGCACCAAGGACAAGTGCAAAGTTGCCTTTTAACAAACATTTATGAATGATTGCCATCTGTGAAGACCTGTTAATTGTGTTCCATGGCTGTATATTCACTTCCCTGAGCTGCCTCACACTGCTTTCAGATCTAACCCACTGACCTAAGAGTGCCTGGGGAGGAAGGAGAATAGGTGTAACAACATGAGCTCATCACTTGACTGGAGTTACCAAGGCAAGACTCGTGCCCTGCAGAAGCCAAGTTTGTTACCTTTTGAATGCGAATGTTAACAAAGAAAGATAGATCCAAAACTATTCTGTGGCTAAGATGAAATAATGCATTTATTTCTCCTTTTCTTTTTTTTGAATTTTACAAATTGGTAATGTCTTTATAATCTTTGAGGTACAATCAAGCCTTCAAATTTAATTATTTATAAATATCTAATACAAGTTAGATAATATAGGCCTCACATTTGCCAATAAATACCATAGTTAAGCCAGGCATGGTGGTGCATGCCTGTAATGTCAGCTACAGCTGTTATTCATTTAACAGGCTACATACTTGACCGTTCACAATTACAACCATTTGCACTTAACAACAGAGGCTTTTGGGACTTTTTGTACTGTTCTGTACAGTGTGTTTTTTTGTATGCTCCAACTTGTTTGTGCAGTAGTGTAATTTTTGCCGATTGTACTGTATAGTACAGTGCTGTAGTTTCATGTAAGAGTTAAGCAAATAAAGAAAAGTCATGAAGTTGGATTTTCTTTTGACCATTTTTGGTCTGAATATTGTAATGTACATATTATATACAGCTCATTTAGCCATCAGTTCAGCTAAAGACCTTGTAGGAATGGAGCTTAGTTGTAAAAGGAAGAGTAGCTGTACTTAAGAGGCTGAGACAGGAGCATAGCAGAAGGTTTGAGGCGAGGCTTGAGCAGCAGTAAGACATTATCTCAAAAAAATCTATTTGGAAAAAATCATTGAAATATGTTTGTAGGGATAATACTGCTACTAGAAATGGAGTTTTTGTAATTCACATGGTTAATTAGATTTTCAGTTGATAAAACTTACAAAATCAAAACAGTAATGACTATGGGTACTGTTATATCAGAAATTTCAGACATGTTCACGTAGTTTACCTACAGTAGAACTAAAGGCTAAAGTAATAGTATTTTAACTTTAAACTGTTAGTCCTTTCTGTTAGGACCATTCAAAGGAAAAAGCTGATGTTCATGCATTGTAAATGGACTCACATTCCATCATTCTCTCTCAAATTGAGGGTTAGGTTTAATCTGTGTGGATTTTTAAAGGCTTGGAAGTAATGCTTGGCAATTGTAATTATAATTTCAAACTGTTTCTCTGCGTTTTGTTCTTTGTTTGAGACAGGGCCTCACTAACCTGCTGTCTTATCTGGGATGTTGAATTTGGGATCCTCCTGCCTCAGCCTCCCAGGGTGTTCGTGTTATAGCCATGCACCACTACATTTGGCTGTCAGTTTTCATAGGAGTGAAGACTTAACTATTAAATGTGTTTTTAACTTCTTTGAAAATGATTTTTCTCTATAATTTCCCTACTGAGCAAGAGGCTCATAAACTGGTGAGTGTAAAAGAATTCTCTATTGAGCAGGAAATTAACAATAAATATGCCAGTAAGTCTATATTAGGGACCTGTAATTGAAATGGATGCTATGGGAAAACAGAGAGGAAAATAAAGAGCTGTCCTTGCCCTGGGGAAAACTACAATCTAGTTACAATGCAGTGAATATTGCCTGTGGTTCTGTAAATGCAAATTTAATTCTATTCAAACCATATTCCTTATGCCTTTACTACGTATAAAATATTTTAATGTCACATGCAGCTATGTTATCTGTTCTGTTGCCAGTATAAAAACTAAAGAATATTTAATTGAGTTGATATCTAAATGGAGTGTTAATGTCCATTTTATTTTTCTCAATCAAAAATGTTTCAAACTTGTACATGAGGCATCTGGTGTAAAATCTGAAACAGTCCTGATGGTGTTAAGGAAATCATGCTGTGATTATTTATTAGTGACACTTCATGAGTATTAAGGGAAAGAGAAAGGAAGACTATGAATATGAATATAAAACCACCATTCAATTACATCCTTTCTTTCTCTCTCCCACCTTCCTCCTTCTCTCTCTCTCTCTCTCTCTTTCTTTTTTTTGGAAACAGGGTCTCCCTATGTAGTCCAGGCTGGCCCTGAACTCACTATGTAGCTCAGGCTAGCCTTGAATGCGTGGCAATCCTCTTGCCTCTGCCTCCCCAGTGCTGGCATGCCCAGCTAATTATACCCTTTCTTTATGTACCAAGTTTAAGGTGTCAAAAAAAAAAATTTTTTTTAAGGTTTTTTGAGACAGGGTCTCGCTTTGTGGTTCAGGCTGGCCCTGAGCTCAGCCTCCAACTCACATCACAGCAATCCTCCTGCCTCTGCCTCCCAAGTGCTGGGATTACAGGTGTGAGCCACCACGCCCAGTACTGTGGTATGTGGTGCTGGTTGCTGCTGGGCGTCAGTCTCCACGCCCAGTATGGTATGTGGTTACCGGGGATCGAACTCGGGTCCCTGCGTTTGCAAGACAGGCGCCGGAACCCCGGTCCTAAGGTGTCAAAATTATAGGAGAAAAAATGAAAGCTCACTTTAACTTTTGGACTGTTTACATTTATAATTATTTGAGACTACTTAATGTATTAATATTCTCGAATATTAATAATAATAAATAGTAATTAATAGTAAATATTTAAAGCATAAATGTCAAATTATTTCCTTATATATTCAATTCACCCTTTAGACATTTATATTCTTGATGTTTTTTCATCAGTGAAAATTAGGTATACTCAGATTTGGGTCTTGATATGTTTTTCAGTGCTGTATTATCATAAATATGTTATCTTTATACAGATTTTTCTCTTAACTGAATGAAATTAAATTTTCTACTGCATTTGTGGACCATAAAAAAGTTAAAGAATCAAAAAGAAAAGACTTAAAAGATAATTAGAACTAAAGGCTGAAGTAATAGTATTTTAGCTTTAAATTGTTAGTCCTTTCAGTTAGGACCTATCAAAGAAAAAGATTATTAAAAAAATAAAAAGTAAAAGATTATAAGTGAGTTTGCTAAACTCTATTCCTATCATCATTTGTTGTTGATATCACTTTTATTAGACCTAGTTTTATAGAAACTGATGTGAATGGATTATCTTGTTTTCATTGACTTTTAGTATTTGGACTTTATACTTTTCCCTTATCTCTTACATGAAGTTAGAGCATTAACATATAGATTCTGTTCAAATGATGTACCAAGTAGGCTGATTAAAAAAATAGTTGTGTAGTCACAATTTTCTTTTTCCTAAGAGTCCAACAGAGATATTTAGATCTCTGGAAACATTACTGTGTGTGGGATAGTTATGGTAGTCCAGCTGCCTTTGTGTGTGTTTCATTTAAATGTAAATTTATCTTAAAGACTCTAAAGATGAGCTCAGAAGGTAGAGAATTTTAATGTGAATAGTCATGTTCTTCAATTTTCCAGAATACTGAAATCCTTGATTTACACTAAAGAAAAAGTCAATCTTCAGCTTTCTTATTTTAAAGATTCTTAGTGGATTATCCATTAGCAGTTTTTGAAGACTATATAATTTGATCAAAAAAAGATTAAGTTAGCTTATGAAAGTATGTATCACAAGTCTGTCCAGTATGATGTTGAGTACTATTTGATAGTACTATATAAAGGAAAACAGTTGTGTTTTAAACAGAAATCATGTTGTAGAAATACATTAAAATAATTAGATCTGAGATATTAAAGAAAACTACCAGTGAAGGTAGCAAAAATACACTTGACATCCCTATGGTACATACATATATCTATAGACTGTATATATTTAGGCTATATTTTTAACCATTGATTCAAATATAGTCTGATACTGTAGTTATAAATTAACTTCCAGTAACAATTTTTGAGGGCAACGTTTTGAGGAAGCTTCCATTTGCCACCCTTCTGTTTAAAACAGAAGGTCAAGATGCCAAGCTCTGTCCTTTTGTTTTATTTTGCAGTCATTGTTGGCATTGTGTATGCAGCCATAAATGTTTTCTTCAAGAAGGTTACCTTCTGTTGCCTCTAACAGTTTTTTTTTTTTTTTTTTTTTGTACTGGGGATTGGACCCAGGGCCTTTGCACTGAGCTACATTAAAATTCTCTACCTTCTGAGCTCATCTTTAGAGTCTTTAAGATAAATTTACATTTAAATGAAACACACACAAAGGCAGCTGCACTATCAAAACCATCCCACACATATTAATGTCTTATTTTAAATCAGTGTCTTGTCAAATTGCTAAATTGCCTAAGCGGAGCTCTTCTTAGCAATCTTCTTACTTCCGTGCTTCCCTACAGTAAAACAGACCCTATTTGAGAGTTGCTGCTGATTGCATATTTTAAAGTAATTTTTGTCTTTAATCATTGCTTTACCAGCCTGTGATTATCTTGTGCTAAAAAAATAAACAAATAGAACCAAAGATCTCTTTTATCTGCCCTAACCTTTTTATATGTAAATTTTGGAAAAATACACTGTAGCAGGCCAATAAAATATACTCCTAAATTGACATTGGTAAAGTAATTATGAAAAGGATTATAAAGTTTACTAAAGGGATTGCTGTTTGTTGGCTGATAAAACTTACTTAACCCACATAAGAGTAAATATTTCTTACCTCTCATAGAGTTGAGGATTTCCTTTAAAGAAATGAACATTGTTTATTCTGAATATTTTTTAATAATTAGGAAAATTGAAGGAGTATGTTCTGAACATTTTTGAGGGGTTTTAAATCTTTATGTATGTCTCTGTACTTACAAGTTTCTGCTGAGTGTTTGGGGATAATCGCTTAAATCGTTGACATAGTTGTACATGTTTTGCTTTAATGAAGAGTTGCAGTTTAGAATTTATAACAGTTTTACAGTAACCAGAAGAGGTATGAAATGTGTTTATAGCAATATTGTAATTTACGAATTTTATGTCATGAGATCATACAAACTGATTTTGATAGGTAATCATCAAAATCAGTGATTTTTTTCTTCTGTTTTTTGTGTAATTCCAATGGAAGATGTGGAGGCATTTTCTTTGAGAAGAGGAATATTAGTCACATTCTTAGGAGTAAGTCTCCCCTCAAACACAGATCTCCTTTTTGTTCCTTCCCCAGCTTCTCTCTGTTCCTCTAAACTCCTGAGGCTTGAAGAAAGTGAGCAGTAAAAATCAGTCTATCTCTATTTGAGTGACAGACTTGTGGAGGACTTGGGTGGTGGAGTTTCTGGCAGTCCAGGTAAAGTATGTGAATACTTTGTAAAAATACTTTGCTGTGATTATACCTTTGCTTTTTCAAATGGTTTCTTTGTAGACAAAACAATATTCTGATTTATTATTTGGATCAAAGTCTTTTTTGTCTAAGATACATATTTTTGTAACAAAATTTGTGTTTCGTAGTACCATTAGGAAATTAGTATTGCTGTTTATTATAGCTGGTTTTCTGGCAACTTTTCATTAGTAGTTTTGAAAGTGTTTCTGGATTACAAGCCAGTAAATCCTTTGGAAGGTGACATAAACCTGTAGAAAACAACTGGGATAAGTTTATTTCTGTTTTGTGTCAGGGCTTGAGAAAAGCAACAGATGAGAACAAATTAGCATGAATATTTTAAATCATTCCAGCTGGTAAAACTTCACACTATGCCCAAGAAACAGACAGTGAGCTTTTGGAGGTATTTTCCTTTCACTACCTGCTGCAAAGCAACTTTCTCACTTAACCTTTCATAGAAACGTTCAATAAATTCACTGGTATTGAAGTAGAGGATGTAGGTAATTTTTCAAAGTTCATGCCTCACACTCAGGGTAATTACCTGGTAACCAAAAAATGCTATCTGAATCTATTTTTGGAGTGCCAGGGTGAGTGGGGGTGGGGAGAGTGAAACTTGAATCAGTGACCATCTGGCCCAGCTTTGGCTGATTTCCTGTGCAGCACCCTTTGTTTTGGCCGGACAATGGATTGTTCCTCCTGCAGATAAGAACTCTGTTGATGACTTTGTGCTGAATCAGCAGGTTTGGTTTGGGATTGACAGCATTTACTCATGTTTCAGGATTTTCTGTCCTCATCTTCATCAATTACAAAAATATTTTAAGATTTTTTAAAAAAATAAAGTAGTGGTATTACAGATGCATTGAATAAAATATTGAGAATATAACTTTAATTCATTATTAACTTCTTAAACATTGATGTTTTTCTTGTCTTTAGGTTCTAAAATTAAAATGCTCCTAATTATGAGTTTTGGTGAACATATATATATATATCTCTTCTTTTAGAGCTGAGCTTTAATTTTCCATTTGAACCTTTCATGATTTAAATTTACTGGTGTCTTAAATCTAAGTGAGGCTTTTATGATGTGGCTATGGAAGTAGTAAGTTTTTTATGACATCTGTTGCCAGATATCTGCAAATTATATTTTAGAAGTTAGATCTGTTTTCCTTACCTTATGTGTTACCAAATGATCTTGACACTTTTCTTAAAAAAAGAGGTCATTGGCTAAAAGTAAGGAAACTTAATCAGCTAAGATTCCAAGTCAGCTGTCATTTTCTGTAGATTCTATAGAAGCAGTAGAGATCAGAGCGTGGTTCAACTTCACTCTTTGGAAGATGAGAACAAACTTCAATGCTGCCATTTCACTTGTGGCGAAGAAACACAGTTGTTTTTACTTCTGAAATGATTGGAGGATTGTTGTTGAAGCAGAATTTTTAGTGAACTCTTATCTCCATATAGCTGAATTGACAGTACTTGAGTACAAAAATTACTGCAGACAACTTTTTCTAAAACCACTTCTGAGCTTGAAATCAAGCATCCGATGAGGACTGACTAAACCCACTTCTTGGTGTCTCTTCTCTCTCTTAGATAAGAACCATGTTTCTCCCAATTAATTTTTCCTGCTCTTAAGAAAAATCCTGACTGCTTTGGGATCTAATCTTTGATTCTTTTGTGAGCAGCCTGATTATAATAGAAAAGTTTAATATTAGTTCCTTGGGGATCTAGTGATGTAGCCGGTGAGACCAAACAGCACAGTTCTGTGTAATTTGCTGTAATTAATTTTGGATTCACATTCAGCAGAAGCAGAAGACAACAAATGAAACAAAACCTTAACTTGGATCCATTTGGGGCATTATTCATTCATGTGTCCTTGTTCCTCTTTTTTTTTGGATCTCTTTAATCAACTGCTTGCTCTACTTGATATGAATGAGGCCTCAGGACTGCTTGTTTGGTTTAAATTCTTTTGTGGTTTGGATGCATGGGTATTACAGATGTTATGAATGTTTATTGGAGTACAATATTCCGATTTAGAGAACTGGCTAGTGAAATAGTAAAGTAAGGCAGAATGAGAAGTTAGAACAACTCTAATGCAAGTTCTACCTTATTTCCCCCACTGCTTTAATCAGAGACTAGTTTAGGGAACTAGCTCAAGGTGGAGGGGAAGGGCTCTTCGCCCCCCACCCCCACAGCATTCTTCACTCCACCCCAACTCTGACTCCTTCCAATCTCACTGAGGAATTATGGTCTCCACAGAGGCTTGGTTGCAGATGCCTGAAAAGTTTACACTGCAGAGAGTTGTTTTGTTTGGCATAGCTAATCAGGAGCCAGGCTGGAATTGCTCATAGCTGTCATTCAGGTTTTGTTTCAAAGTCCAAGGACCTGCTGGGAAAAACAAAAAGCTAATGAAAGCTGACTGTATTTAGGCCTCAAATCTGTGGAATCTGAAATGATGTCCTGACAGTGTATTCTTATTCTTCCACATTCTTGCTGTTACTAAGGTAACAGATTTTTAGAGGCTTTTCATCTTCATTGTCAAGTATTTGCTACACTTATTGTTGTTTTTCAGATTAGAGCAATTCAGATTACCTCCTTTGGAGATGAAGGAAAGGGAGAAAATAATGGAAATAAAATGTCTGACTCAACCCTGAATGCTAGTAAGATCAGTTTTTTAATGCCTTAAAATCCTTACATTAATAATGCATATTAAAATTTAGGACAAGGCCAGTTTCCCCAAGATTGAAAGTGCCGTATGAAATCCTGTAACATGAATACTCATTATCTTTAAAATCTTTCTTCTTGAATGAAAAACTATCTGAAAAAGTGTTGTGAGTGAATTATGTGAGAATAATAAAGCCAAGTAGCATGAGGAAATAAGTTATGATGAACATATTTACTGAAAAATCTTGGTCTTGATGTTTACTTTCACCGGATGTATTGCTTTGGTGTGTTAACATTTGTCTTTATGAAAATGTTTTGACAGTCCATTTGAGCTACATTATTACCTGTGGCTTGACAAATAAGATTAAAAACGTTAAATCTGAAAATTCCCAGGGATGTGCTTCAGTAATATTATAACACTTAGGAATCTTCTTGGCAAGAAGTTAACTCATTGGAAGATAATATAATTTTTTCACAGACTTATCAAATATCTTTATCAAGTACTCTTTTCCCCATGGCAGTGGGTAGAATGTTGAAGTGACCTAGTTTTGGTAGTGAGCAGATCATTTCACTAATTTGGTCCCAGCACAATAAAAGCCTACATTCTTGGAGATAAGATCTGGTTTAATTTTCTTCTAAGAAATAAGTAAGAGTGAGCAGGTGGCTAAATGAAAAAGAACCCATAAAGGTCTGGAAGAGAGGTGGCTAGAGCATTTCAGGAGACCTTTGTTTTCATTTCTGTGCCTTTGTTCATTCTAGTTCCCACCCCGGAGTTTTATCTTCTTTCCTGGCTACCTAAAATTCTGTGCTTCTCAAGGTCCGGCTCAGGTCCTTCTTTATTCCCTAAATTCTCTCCGAGTAGTTCTGCTGTCTAGATAGGAAGAGAGGCCATGTCCTGAGCTAGTCCAGTGTCTAAAGGATTCTGTGCAAATATAGTTTTGACTTTTTTTTTTTTAAGGAAATGGTTAGGATGGGAAGATATTAAGGAAAGTAAAGAAACTAGATCATTTAAAATAGGCAGATTTAATAAGAAAAGGTTTCAAAAGAGACAAGCGAGCTGTTCTGAAGGGCTGACAGGCATGTGCTGCTGGAGCTAGATTGACTCTAATTACCTGTAAAGCTGTGATTTTGTGGTGAGCCTGGGGCTGCAGGGGTTAGAGGAAGAAACTTGTAGACATGCTGAGTGCCTCCTGTAGCTACCAACAGAAGAGTTCCGCCTCTAACTCCTTTTGCTATTGGGTTTGTGTCTAATATTTCTTTCAAAGACACATTACACTGGTTAAAAATTTAAAGGTTTTGAAAATCACTCCTGCATGGAATAATAAGTAAGCTTTGGTTCACATCAGACAGAACAAAATGTTCTAGCAATAAGAGACTTTGAAAAATTCAGTGCACTGCTTTGTGAGATATGCGGTCCAACGTCAGCCAGAAGGTTAATAGTCTGACAAGGATGTTGGATGATTTCTGCTTGGGGAAAACACTGGATTGGTTGTCCTCTTCATTTCCTATACTTCCAAGATTGTGTGGTTGATTTCTTATTGTCTGAGTGAGATGACTTGGTGCCGGGAGTTTTGTGGTAAACTCTACCTCCCCATTCAGTCATGAGGTTTTAAAAGAGGAACAGTGTCTTTACCGCCTTTCGATCCTTCAGATCCCCGTGCAGATGGGGGAGCCCAGGAAAGACCTGTTGGTACAAGAAACACTTGCCTGACTGCCTTGTTACTTCATCCAACCACTGGGGATGATAAGGGAAGTATTTGCAGAAACTGCTTTCTGCTGTTGCTTTCTGCCCTTTAGGAATAGTAAAAATGACAAAGGAGACAAGATAACCGTCTCCTTTCTGCCAGGAGGCCAGAACTCTGCCGTGTCTGGGAAACTGGACTTGGCTCCCTGAGCCTAGCAGATAAAAACTTGAATGTGAAAATTGTGACTTTCCACATAAAGCAAGAATCTGAAGCAAACTAGAAAAGTGAAGTCAGGCAATTTCCACATCTTCTGAGTGCAGGGATATGGGAATATACTGTAGAAGAGTCACATTAACAACCTGGATTTCGGTGCTTTGGTTTTTTTTTGGTCATGATTCAGTCGGTTCTGATTTTGTGGAGAACTGGAACTAAAAGTATGAGTTATAAGAGCGTTTTCCAGACTCACAATCTGAATCTAGTAATGGTGACAGAAATTGATAGGGGCAGCCAGGTGCCTGATGAGCACAGTGTCATCTGAGACAGCCCTTTCGCTCCTGGGAGGCTTTTCATATCATCTCCCTTTGTCCTGGGTAGAAAAGGGAAAAGTGTTTTCTCCACCTGCTGGCACATGACCTTGTGCAGATACCAAGGAGAAGTTCATGGGATTAAGCTGAATTTTATCAATAGACCTTGAAAGTCAATTACAATTTGCAGTGTCCTTTCAGTGGTGATCATAGTCATTGTTTCTTTGATGCCCTCTTTGCTTCTGCAGAGTCAGGTGAGTTTAGGGACAGGGTACTGAAAGTAAGTTATTACAAGAACAGTGGATGGAAATATCTTAGGGTGGAGGCAATAAGTCAGTGGGGAATAAGATGTTAGGCTGAGAACATGCCCTGGGGTAGGAGAATTCTAGGCTCTGAGGTTGAGCTCCGTGTAGTGAGTAACAAGGCTTGCTGACAGCATCTGAACAGGAATGTGACTGTTGTGTTTTAGAAAGTGACTCTAAGTGATTACCTTCATGTGGGCTCGGTGCAACACAGACCTGAATATTAGTGTTGGAGATGAAAGGGGAGACTCAAAAATGAAAGGAAAAGAAGTAGGCGCTTCCTGAAGGAATTTTAGAGTTAAGAGAGGGGAATCAGATCCCTATTGCCTTTAAAGAATATGAAATAGGGAAGGCAAATTGGTGGTTTGGGGAATGGGATAATATGTTTGATTTTAGCATGATACTAAGAAAGTAGGAAACATCAGATAAAAAAGCATGTCATTGAAAGAATGGAACTAATGCTCTTGAAAGAAATTAGAACTGTGGATGACTACATCCTTCCTGCTGCACCCTCAGGACCAGTGTGTTCCCAGCCATGTCATCCGCCCTGCTCAACAGAGAAGGGGAACCATTTTCTGTTAGATGGATTCAAAATCCGATCCAGTTTCAGGGAGGAAACAATTGTTCCCTTGTGACAAGATAATGTCCAGTATAGGGAGATAGAAAAACAAATCTACTGTTATTATTTGACTCAGTCATTACATTTCATGTGTTTTGTTCTGTTGTGATTGGCATTTGTTTAACTTTTTGCACACCATTTCAACTCTTTATTTATGAAAAAGACTTTTAGGATGGTGTTCAGGAAAATTGCCCTCCAGTATAATATTGTTATCTTTGTTGTGACTAAGTATGGTACTGACATTTGTGATGTTTGTGTCAGTGTTAAGTTGTTGTACATGGCTCTAATTTAGCAGGGTTTGTTTGTTTTGGTAAGCAAAAATTATTTACTAAGGACAGTGTAGTGCTCAATAGTGAATTACTTTTACTGAATAATTGACCTATGTAAACGTGGAGACCAGTGTGTATAGACAAGGATGGAGGAAGTTAGACAGTCTTGATGCCATCTTCCTTCTTTGCCTGGACGTTCTTTTAATATAGTTTGTGAGCTTTCTTTGTTTCAGATCTGTGAGCCTCAGGCTAACTGCCTGGAGCTATTCATAGGCCTGGTCTGCCGTTATCTTGTGGATGAGTTTCTTGAGAATTTGTTTCTGAGCATGTTCCCCACAACACATGTATAATACATGCTGTGGTCAGCCTTCTTAGAATAACAGTACCTTTAGCAACCGGTACAGAATATCTGTCCTCCTCACGCTCATTACGTCTTCAGGCATCCACGCCTCGGCAGTGCACTTTTGCTACTTATGCCTACGTGCCTGCTGTTGAAACAGGGAATGGACAGTCACAGGCTTGAGGACAATCAGCCAGTCTTTGATTATCCTGTAGATTTCTCAGCAAGGAGTTGGCTCAGGCAGTTTCAGTAGGGTCTAGGTGGACCTTCTTGTTATTGCAGTGCAGGGCCCAGGAATTCAGCATTTTCTGAAGCCTCATTGTCTCCATGGCTGCGGCCTCAGTGCCCATAGGAAAACTGTGTTAGCAGTTTTTATATTGAAATCTAATAGTCTTCCACCTTGGTAGTATCCTAAATTGGAGATTATATAATACTGTAAGGTGACAAATTTTATTTGTCTTGAAGAACATGTGTGTCCCTTCTCTGTGATGTGAGACCATTGGAAGCTGCCCTTTTTATTAGAACATATTATTTGTGCATATTTATGGAATACAGTATGGTGATCCAATACATATTGGTTGTCTCTTTTTGTCCTTGTTTGATAGGAAGGGTAGAGCTGACCTATATATTTATAGGTCAGTACAGTATATGTGATTCTTTTCTATCTCCTGGACCTGAACTCTTTCACCATGCTCTTCGTATAGTGCCTATGTTTGATTGCAAGTCTGTGCACATCTTGTTGAAGAGAAAAGGCTCATATAATTTTAATTTATCATAGCTATTAAATCATTCCCATACAGTCAAAACCCTGCCCCTCTGGCACATTAATTCCAAAATCATCCTAGATACTACACAAACACTTGCAGAAGTTCAGCAAGGGTTGAGCAAAGTCAGTGGGACTATTTGCTATGTCACCTGGAAAGAAGAGACAGTCTCACTCGACTCTGAGAAATGAGTAGGATTTGAACACAGAGAGAGGCTGATAGGTTGTTCTAGGGAAGGGAATCTTCCGAGTAGAGATGGAGAGGCAGAAAGACGTGGGCCATATGCTTGTAAGGTGAACGGCGCATTTTGGAGAAGGTGAATGGAGTGGTAGCAGGGAAGCCCAGCCCTCTGCCGCTGTGAGGATGATCATCTGTGGTTATTACTTGGATTTTGTCTCATTGTTATCTTATCTGAGTGAGGCCCGGGAGTCCACAAGCCCAGAGCAAGAGAGTTTGCAGGACAGGACAGGGCGTGCTCCCCACTCATTCGGTGCATGCATCTTCTTTCACTCTGCCCTTGACTCCTACTTGTTGGCTCTAATCCTTTACTTAAAACAACTTGGCTGTGATATTTTTAAAATTTTTTTTTTTTAGGTTTTTTGAGACAGGTTCTCGCTTTGTAGTTCAGGCTGGCCCTGAGCTCAGCCTCACACTCACATCACAGCAATCCTCCTGCCTCTGCCTCCCGAGTGCTGGGATGACAGGCGTGAGCCACCACGCCCGGCTCTGTGGTACGTGGTACTAATCACTGCTGGGGTGAGTCTCCACGCCCAGTATTGTTATGTGGTTACCAGGGATCAAACCCGAGTCCTTGCACTTGCAAAACAGGTGCCCCGGAACCACTGAGCTATATCCCCAGCCTGGCTATGATGTTATTTTAACTTTGCTTAAAACCCAGATCCCTTACTTGTCAGGCAACCTTAATTATTCTTTAGTTTACACTCCAGAAAACCCTAAATATAAAGCACACTTGGCACAGACCCTCTCATAGACAAGGGATTATTCCCAGGTTGAAGTTCCACGCTGAAGTTTTCAGATAATAAAAATAAAAGGTTATACATATTAAGCATTATATAGCTAGTCTTGTGCCATTTTTATCCTTTTCACCACCCTCAGAAATATTTGATATGATTACTTCTGTTTTAGTAATTAAAAGAAAAAAAGTTTAGTAGTGTAAAAATTTGTAGTAAGAGCCAGAGTTGAGATTTGAATCCAGGAAGTCTGGCTCCAAAGGTTGTATGCTTAGCTACCACATTTCCTGATTTAAAGAAAGAACAGTAAGGGCCGGGGATTTAGCTCAGTGGTCCTGGTGCCAGCCTTGCAACAAAAGGTCCCTAGTTTGACCCACGGTAACTACATACCACAATGCTGGGCATGGAGACTCATGCCTACTAGCAATCAGCACCACATACCACAGTGCCAGGCATGATGGCTCATGCCTGTAGTGCTCTGAGTTCCAGGCTCACCTGGGCTACATAGTGAGCTCAGAGCCAGCCTGAACTACAAAGCGAGACCCTGTCTCAAAAAAGAAAGAAAGCATATTAAACTGTGACATAAATATTAGATAGATGATTTTGAAATTTAGATTAGCATTAAATTACCAGGTCTTTCTATTTCATATTCTTTGACTTGTGGCCTTGGTCCCATCAAGATCTTTGTTTTGTCGTTTCAGTGTTTAAATAAAAATTAACTTTGAATGCCTTTACAATGCCCACATGTTCTTTTGTGCATTGACCATGTCAGCCTATGCACCTATGGTGTTGGTGGATGTGATATTAGTTTATAGTGCACTAATTTAGAATATAGATCCCAGTCATATAGGTGTCTGTTTAAGGCAAGAAGAGCTGAAGGTCTCCACTTATCAAGGAAGGAAAATATTTCTCAGAAATCTGTGCAGCAGATTTCCAGCTGGAACTAAGCTTCATAGTCATTCTTTCCTGCAGGAAGGCTAGAAAGATCAGGAGTAGAGTTTTCATGATGAGCTTAGAGCAATCAAAATTCTTTACCTGAAGCAGTATGCACTGGTACCCTAAAGAGGGGTCTTATTAGTAAAAATAAGAGGAGATAGGTACTTAAAAAGAGACTCTGAGCCAGATGTGGTAGTTCATGCCTGCAAGTCTAGCTCTTGGAAGGCTAAGGCAGGAAGATGGTGAGTTTGAAGCTAGTCTGGCCTGTATAGTAAGTTCAAGGCTAGACTGAGCTATGTAGTGAGACCTTGTCTTTAAAAGGAGTTGGATGTGTTTTTTAATTATTTTCCTCATCACAGGATACCACCTATGTCTTGAAGGAGGAGAGGTGTACTTTAGCTCATAGGTTGTAAAGGTTTCTGTCCACAGTTTGATGGCTCCAAGGCAAGGGCCATAAGCCCAAGAAAAGGTCCTTGTATTGTTGTGTCCAGGAAGCTTCGAGTCAAAGGAGGGCCTCTCATAATTTATTGAATGTACTTTCATCAGGTATTCTGATTTGAAGAAGTGAACAAATTCAATGGAAAAATCTAAATATTGTATTCTTTTGCTGAAAGGCAATAACACCTCCCAATATTTTTACTTTACTTAAAATTTCCAAGTAGAGGAGTACCTATTTTAGGCTAAGGTACAGTGTCCACTGTAGGTTAGGTCAGATCCCAGTGCTTGCTCACCCTAATTAATTGTCTCTCTTGGGGTATCTTATGATCATTTTGCAGGTATGCTTTTCTAGTACATGCAGAGAAAGCATCTTTTAAATCAAAAACCTAATAGAAATTTTAAGTAGCCATAATGGGTCACTTGGTTAAGTGACAAGGCTTTTTGGAGCAGGTACTAGAATTTCTCAGCGTCTAGAAAATGTACCTCACCTTTTTTCTTTCTCTTTTTTTTTTTTTTTTTTTGCACTGGAGATTGAACTCGGGATCTCATACTGGCTAGGCAGTTCCATACCTTTTAAGTCGTGGGTGTTAGTCTTGGGATTTGTTCTTCTGAAAGGATCAGGCGCTCCAGGGAGAGTGCACAGGTGAGGTGGTGAGGGCATGGCAGCATGGACATTAGAGCTGGCTTCCTCCTTAGCAAACACTCTCCTTTCTCTGCCCCTTCTGTCTCCCTGTGAGCCAGGAAGCCCAGTATATGGCCAGGAAGTGCTGTGTGTCCTCTCTCATGCCCATCCCGTCTTGGCAATGCTGGCCCCCTTTCTTTTTTTTAGGTTTTTTTGAGACAGGGTCTCGCTTTGTGGTCCAGGCTGGCCCTGAGCTCAGCCTCAAACTCACATCACAATCCTCCTGCCTCTGCCTCCCGAGTGCTGGGATTACAGGCATGAGCCACCACGCCTGGCACTGTGGTATGTGGTACTGGTTGCTGCTGGGTGTGGGTGTCCACACCCAGTATTGTTATGTGGTTACCGGGGAATCGAACCCAGGTCCTTGCGCTTGCAAGACAGGCGCCGGAACCACTGAGCTAACTCCCCGGCCCTGGCCCCCTTTCTTACAGCCCTGCTTCACTCCTAGTTTATTCAAAAGTTTGGTTTTTGTGTGTGTTCTTTATCCAAAATGCTCTAACTTTATTGAGAAGCAGTTGATATTCCCAAATATTACGTATTTACTAAATTTCAGAGTTGCATCATTATCACCACAATTTTAGTGTCACCCAAAACCATATTCCCACAATCCCCAAAGTCTCCAGATCTTAAGGCAATCATTAATCTCCTTTCAAACACTATACATATCATTGTGATAGGATGCTTTTAACTCTTGGCAAGATATAAGTGAACAGTTATATGCATACCCATGATTATAGCAGCACAAGTGGTAATTGCTAAATCTTGCAAAGAGCCCATATGGCCATCGAAAGGTGAACAGATAAAGAAAATGTGGTATTATATACAATGGAGTACTACTCTGCCATCAAGAAGGACAAACTTGAATTATTTATAGGAAAATGGGTACAACTCAAAACCATAATCTTAAGTAAAATAAATCTGACACACAAGTTAAATATTGTGTTGTTTCTCTTAATCAAAGGGCAAACATGGAGTATAATGGAGGATAGATATTCAGAAGTAGGAGGGACATATCAAAATGGTAGGGGTAAAGGAAAAGAAGAAAAAGAGAGAATGGAAGGGAAAAATGAAAACAGGCTGAGTGTGGTGTGGCATATGCCTACAATCCCAGCACTTAGGAGGCTGAGGCAGGAGGACTGCCACAAGTTTGAGGCCATCCTGGGCTACATCTTGAGTTCTAGACCAGTCTGGAAAAAAACAAACTAAAAATGAAATAAAGCTTTTGTAAATGGAGAGGGGGAAAAGGGATTGAAGAGAGAAGAGAGTGAGGAAAAAAGAGAATCAAGATATATTATGTACGGGTAGAAATTCCCTATGATGAATGTGATTATATATATATGACAAATATCTATCAATAAAAAAAGCTGAAAGAAAAAAATCTACACATAGGCATATTCTAGATATTTCATACAAATGGACTCCAGATATGAACTTTGTGACTGGCTTCTTTCACTGAGCATGATATGGTGACATACATCCACATTGTAGTATATATCAACACTTCATTTCTTTTTATTGCCAAGCCCTACATCATCATATATAATACTACATATTGTTTATCCATTCATTAGTCAATATACATTTGTGTTGCTTCTATTTTTTGGTTAATAAAATAATGCTACAAATGTGCATATACACATTTTCCCATTGTTACATATTTCCATTTTTCTCAGATCTATACCTCCTGTGGATTCAGTGAGCTACAGTGCAGCTCTGTATTTAACATGTTAAGGAAGTGTACCAGTATTTCCAAAAATAGTTACACCATCTTACTTTCCCATCACTAAAGCATGCATTTCTCTGTATCTTCAGTAACACTTGTTATTATCTTTTACCTTGGCCATCCCAGTGGATAGGAAGTAGTATCTCATTGCATTTTCCCAGTGGCCAGTGATAGTATCTTCATTTGCTTATTAGCCACTTGTATGTCTTTTTTGGAGAAATACCTGTGCAAGTCCTTTTCTCAGCTTTGGTTGGGTCAATTGTCTTTTTGTTGGGTTTTAAGAATTATTTATGTATTCTGGACACAAAATCTTTATCAGATGTATAACTTACAGACTTTTTTCACATTGTGTGTTTGTTTATTTTCTTTGTAGCACAGAAATGCTTAATATTGATTATTCCAGTTTATGTTATATTTTGGGTTTTTTTTTTTTTTTCTTTTTTGAGACAGGGTCTCACTTTGTAGTTCAGACTGGTCCTGAACTCATTATGTAGTCTAGGCCAGCCTTGAACTCACGCTGTTCCTCCTGCCTCTGCCTCTTGAGTGCTGGGGTTACAGGCTTGAGTCATCATGCTCAATACTGTGGTATGTGGTTACCGGGGATCAAACTTGGGACCTTGTGCTTGCCAGGCAGATGCTAATATCCCTGAGCTAAATCCCCAGCCCCTTGGGTCCTATTTTTAAAAATTGCTTCACCAAAGGCCACAAAGATTTATACCTCTGTTTTCTTCTAAAAATTTTATAGTTTCAACTCTTACATTTAAGTCTCTGATCCATTTTGAGTTAATCTTGTAAGTATTTAACCTCATTGCTTATATTTGAATATCTAGCTATTTTAACCCATTTGTTTTATAATTGTGCTTTTAGGATACCTTCCTCAGAAATTAACTATAAAGATAAATTTTTTCAACTTTTAATTGAATTCTGTTGATCTATATGCCTGGTTTTTTTTTTTGTAGTTGTTGTTTTTAAACAGAGTCTGGCTTTGTAGTTCAGGCTGGCCCTGAGCTCAGCCTCAAACTCACATCACAGCAATCCTCCTGCCTCTGCCTCCCGAGTGCTGGGATTACAGGTGTGAGCCACCACGCCCGGCACTGTGGTGTGTGGTGCTGATTGCTGGTGTGTGTGGGCCTGAGTCTCCATGCCCAGCATTGTTATATGTGGTTACCAGCGATGGAACCCGGGCCCTTGCGCTTGCAGACAGGTGCAGGAACCACTGAGCTAAATCCCTGGCCCTATATGTCTGTTTTTATACCAGTAGCATAGTCTTGATTGCTGTAGTTTTTGGTTAAATTTTGAAATTGAAAGTATGAGTTCTCTAATTTTCTTCTTTTTTTCCCCCTCCTTCAGTACTGAGGATTAAAAGAAGGGCCTTGTACGTGCTGAGCAAGTGTTCTATCTCTGATCTCCGTCACTAGCCCCAGCTTTGTTCTTTCTGAAGACTGCTTTGACTATTTTTGGTGCCTTGCATTTCACAATGAGTTTTAGAATGAGTGTCACTTTTACTGAAAGTGTGCCTGAAATTTTGATGGCGATTGTGCTGAATTTGTGTATCTCAAAAGCTATGTTTCACAGTTGCTTTGGGCATCAAAATGACACCTTGTAACAGCCATTCATATTTTTCTCCCAAGACAGGGTTGTCATTGGCCTCCATCTTGAAACAAAACGAGGAAACCTACTCATATTAATGGTGTTGTCCTTTGTCCAGTTTTCCCATCTGTAAAATGGAGTTAATGACAGTGCCTATGTAATAGGAGCATTGTTCATGTTAGGACTGCAAACTGAAGTCTCTTTTAATGTATTGCCTTTCCTCTGTATTGGAAATCTGGTTTCTTACCTTCCCTTTTTGAGTTAACAACCACAAAATTTAATCAAAGACAGTGAAGGATAGTTTTTTTGGAAATGTGTAAGTTTTACAAATGAAACAATATTGTTCAGTACAGTAGCCATAGACTTTGAGAGAGAAGTAATGGGTAAATTTTTGCTTGTGTGTCACCAACTCGTGTTCATTTTTTCATTTTTTATGAAAACTATTAGCTGTTAATGTCTTAGCTTTTTTCTTAACTTACCTCCAATATACTAGGTATTTTAAACCCTATCCAGACTTTTCCAGATGGGAGACGATCTTCAAATTTCTAAGGTCTGGGAACCAAGGAAGAAATATTTTTTGTTGCTTGCTTTGTGGTCCTAGGGATTGAATCCAAGGCCTTTGCACTGAGCTACATCCCCAGCCCTTTTCAGTTTTTCTTTTGAGCCAGGCTTTTTGCTAGGTGGCTAAATTGCCCAGGCTGGACTTGAATTTATAATCCTTCTGACTGAGCCTCCCGGAGTACTGGGAGTACAAGTGTGTACTGCCATGCCAAGTTCAGAAAGATAACATTTAGGGCCAGGGAGTTAGCTCAGTGGTTCCGGCACCTGTCTTGGAAGCACAAGGACCCGGGTTCAATCCCTGGTAACTGCATACCATACTGGGCGTGGAGACTCATGCCCAGCAGCAACCAGTACCACATGCCACAGTGCCAGGTATGGTGGCTCAAGCCTGTGATCCCAGCACTCGGGAGGCAGAGGCAGGAGGATTGCTGTGATGTGAGTTTGAGGCTGAGCTCAGGGCCAGCCTGAACCACAAAGCGAGACCCTGTCTCAAAAAACCTAAAAAAAAAAAGAAAAAAAAGATAACATTTAATGGAGCAAGGCAGTGTGTTAGCGCAGTGCTTCTTAAATTGTTTGTGAGAAAGACCAGTTTATTTTTCATTAGAAAAATAATTTGGTAAAATACACAAACAGCCAACCATGTTGGCTCATACCTGTAATCCCAGCACTTAAGAGGCAGAGACAGGAGGACTGCTGTGAGTTCAAGACTAGCCTGGAATCCAGTGAGTTCAGGGCCAGTCTGAACTACAAAGCGAGACCCTGTCTCAAACAAGAAAAGAAAATACACAAACATAAATAGTTAAAAAAGCAAAACAAAAAATCACAAGTGAAATACAACCTCTAATTTTGTTTTTTCTTCCTTTTTTTTTTTCTCTTTTTGGTACCAGGGATTGAAACCTTGCACTTGTGAGGTAGGTGCTGGAACCACTGAGCTAAATCCCCAGCAGTTTTTTTCTTTTTTTAGGTTTTTTGAGACAGGGTCTCGCTTTATAGTTCAGGCTGACGCTGAGCTCAGCCTCCAACTCACATCACAACAATCCTCCTGCCTCTGCCTCCCAAGTGCTGGGATTACAGGCGTGAGCCGCCACAGCCGGCACTGTGATATGTGCAATTGGTTGCTGCTGGGTGTGAGTCTCCACACCCAGTATGATATGTGGTTACTGGGGATCAAACCCGGGTCCTTGCGCTTGCAAGACAGGCGCCGGAACCACTGAGCTAAATCCCTGGGCCCAGTTTTTTTCTTTTTGAGGAAAGATCTCACTATGTAGTTCAGGCTGACTTTGAATTTACTGCCAGTGTATGGTCCAGGCTGGCCTCAGACTAATAGAAATCTTACTGCCTCAGCTCTCAAGTGCTGAGATTATAGGCCTGTGCCATCAGGCTTGGCTGCTAATTTTTTTTTTTTTTTTGGTACGAAGGATCAAACTCATGACCTTGCACTTCCCAGGCAGGCGCCAGAACCACTGAGCCAAATCTCCAGCTCTAATTGTTTGATATAAGATTCTACAGGCACAAGAGCACTCTTGTTAAATTGCTGTTCTGCACTTGCCTGATCAGAGTCTGACCACTCTTTGAGTAACACTGCTTTAGATTGTCAACTATACTGATCAAAAGCCCATAGGAGAGCTTGGATTTGCATATCTGTTGGACGAAAATGAAGACAGAAGAGTGACAGAGATGATACCTGTGTCTGCAATCGAGCCCAGGCCAAAAGCTTAGCTATCTTTCCTTCTGCAAAATGAAGAGATTTGAACGGGGTGAGGAATGTGTCATAGAACAGAAATGGCACCTTTGGAAATAATTTCATATTTAAGGTTGACTGTAGGGAGAAAAATGAAACACAATGAGACTTTGAAGGAATATGTCTCCTAGAACATGAGAATTCAACAGATACCTGGTCAAGCCTGAGGCTGTGGACCAGATAAAGACCCCAGGGCTGTGTCTCCAGGACCCATGCCAAAGTGTGCTCCGGCATCTCCCCCTGGGGCTCCCAAGCCAGCCCGGGTGACACAATCAGTCTTAACTGTCACAGCCTGTAAAATGGGTGAAGACTAGAGTGAATATTAACTCTTGGACTAGGACAGCGATTGCGAACTTCTTGGAGATCAAGTGCCCAGACTGTACCCCAGAAGCCACTTATTTACCACAGACTGCCTTGCGCTGCAATTAAACCTGAATACCAAGGTTCTAACTTAGAAAAAAAAAGCTCATACTTTAACGTCTTCTATCTTAAAGAAAAACAAACAATATGCATTCCATGTTTACCACCACTCGTCTGGAAGTTAACCTAGTGTGGATATTAACATTTTAAGTTTTCTTTCATGATCTAATTTTAATCATATTGTTGACGCAGTAAATTATTTAATCTTGTCCACTTTAATCCTATGCTTTTCAAAATGATTTCACCCTCTCACAGATTAATTACGTGAAGCTGTTCTTTGATAGGAGTTTTTATTCGTGTTCATTTTTAAAAAGCAGGACAGAAATAGGATGATATCATTAGTCATACATGTTGTTATCTGTCCACACCAGTACTTTGTCCAAGAACCGGTGGTACACACCATTCCCGAGAACTGCACACGCCATCACAATATTGGTGCTTATGTTAAATAATAACTCCTGTAGAAGTCTTCTGCTAATTTGAGAATGTACTGTTCATTGCTGACATTCATATGCCAATACTATTCCATAATAACTGGCTCAGAGTTTGCAGGGGCTGGGCTAATGTTATACTGCTTAGCTATACCCTTAGACTGAAATTATTTTAATCTTTTTTTTTTTTTTTTTTGAGACAGGGTCTTGCTATATAGTTCAGGCTGATCTTGGATTCATGGTGATCCTTGCCTACAGAGTGCTGGGGATTATAGCCATGTGCCAACGTGGCTGGTACTTTTAAAAAATCTTATAAAAATAAATTATTAAAATACAGACCTACTATTTTTGTTCTTTTTTAAGGTTTTTTGAGACAGGGTCTCGCTTTGTGGTTCTGGCTGGCCCTGAGCTCAGCCTCCAACTCACATCTCAGCAATCCTCCTGCCTCTGCCTCCCGAGTGCTGGGATTACAGGCTTGAGCCACCACACCCGGCACTGTGGTATGTGGTACTGGTTGCTGCTGGGTGTGAGTCTCCACACCCAGTATGGTATGTGGTTACCAGGGATCGAACCCAGGTCCTTGCACTTTCAAGACAGGCGCCGGAACCACTGAGCTAACTCCCTGGCGCCTATTTTTGTTCTTTACAGCAACTGGGTATCTTGTGATTGATTTCTCTGTTTCATAACAGAATCACTACCCTTGGATATATTTCTATACCAAGCCTGAGAGCGAAAAGTTACCATCTTTTTATTTGGGTGGTATTGCTGGTCTATTTGAAGGACTAATCTGTAATTGGTTTTTGAAACTTAAGCCTGTATGTCCACTTAATATGATAGGCCTTCCCCTTTCTTTGTTTTGGGTGCACTTGGGGTGCTGAAAATAATCCAGACACGCTTTTTCCCAGATGAGCAAGAAGACCATCCAGCAGCAGAATAGAGCTGTGGCACCTCTTGCACAGAAAGGAGATGGGTGTGTCTGGGAGTGTGGTGCTCTACCAGCCTTATCGCTGCTTTTGGACCAAGGACTAGTCCTGTCTGAACAGTCAGCAGTGGGTATCAGTAAATGAGGGTGAATTAAGCTTTGAAATATGCAAAAGGACGATTTGTACCTTGTCAAGAGTAAATAAAATGAGACTTTTATATTAAACATTATAATTTTCATAATTCGTTTCTAAGCATACATACAGGAGGCTTTTGAGAGCTAAACTAAAAATATCTCTTTAACGTAGGCCTAAGAATTTTTCTGCAGTTCAGTTTTCAGATGAATCTTGAGGATACGTAGGTAGTTACAATATTTCAGAGAGCCAGGAAATTGAAGCAAGTAGCCTCGAAAGTGGAAGGCCACCGTGCTTTCTTTTCCTTTTTCACTCCCAGTGCCTGAGGACAAGGCGAGAATGGTTCATCCCAGTTGTTAGACTGAGCTACTGTGCCGTTCATTCAAGGGATCAACTGAGAGGAAACTGTTAACAGCCAGCACTCTTTTTTTTTTTTTTTCTGGTAAAGATTCAACAGAGATCTGGGTGTGGTATGTGTGCCTATGGTTTTAGCTACTCTGGAGGCTGAGGCAGGACTGCAAATTCAAGGCCAGGCTGGGCAGTTTAATGAGACATTATCTCAAAATAAAATCAAGAAAAGGGCTAGGAATATAGTTTACCACATCCTGAGTTCAATCCCCAGTACAAGACAATTATGTTAATTTTTTTCAGACTTAAGTAAATTATGCTTTTTAGTCTTGTCCTTCATATATGTACCTATTTATATAGAATGCAAATGGCCATTTTACTGATACTGGTTTAAATAATTGATATAGGTTGATTCCAGTTTACTTTCCTTTCAGTCTCGCTCTTGAGTTACTATAGGGAGAGAATCCATGTTTATTTATATGGCAAAGGTAGTCGGTGAGAATCTGGATTGTTTTCTGGGTTATCTAGGTGATTAAATGAGAATTATACATTTATTTAAGGTGACATTTGATGGTGGTATACTGACACCATAGCAAGGGACTGTTGTCCTGGTTGCTGCTAATTGCCTCTAGCACTATAAACACATGAAGGGTTTTTGGTGTTGGTGGTGACAATGCACAGTGTTTGTAGAAAATGAGCAAAAGGCCCTGTGAGAGCTATTTTTTTTTTAAGAATCAACAGCTCATTGACCACTAGGACTGAAACAGATGGGGCCGTTTGGTGTACTAGTGGCTTACTAGTGCCCTGCCTTTGTGATTTGCTGAAAAATGCTGTGCTGCTACCTGGCTTCTAGGAAATAGAAAAGGTGGAGAGTGCTTTGGCCTTGGCATGTTTCTGTAGAAAATACAACAGCAGGAACACCTAGTTTCCTGCCCTGCTGCTTCAGTCAGTTCCCAAATGAATCATCTTAATTACCTTCCAGATGTAGTCAGGATGGGGGGGGGGGGCTTCAGTGAATGCTAATGGTAATACTACTGTAAACAGTAAAGCAAGGGTTAGCCTTTGTTTTCCAAGCAGGCTAGCTTCTATTTTGTGTAAAATGATTAATCATTTTTTAAATACTTAAATAACTTTTGATATCACCATGTCCTAATATATAAATGTTGCTTTTAAAAATAAAGTTTACAGGGGGCCGGAGATTTGCCTCAGTGGTTCTGGTGCCTGCCTTGCAAGCCCAAAGGCCTAGGTTTGATCCCTGGAAACCATATACAATAATGCCAGATGTGGTACTCATGCCCACCAGCAATCAGTACCACATACCACAGTGCTTGGCGTGGTGGCTCAGGCCTGTAGTCCCAGCATTCGGAAGGCAGAAGCAGGAGGATTACCGTGAGTTCAAGGCTTGCCTGGGCTACATAGTGAGCTCAGAGCCAGCCTTGTAGTCATCCTTAGACCCAGACAGGCCCAGGCCCAGACAGGAAGGGTAAGTGTGTAGTCACCATGCAGACTCCAGGGAGGTTTTGGCTAATGCTTCCGTGTGTTTTTTTTTTTATTTAAAAAAAAATTTTATTTTATTGAAATCTTTATTGGTACATTACATATACACATCATGATTGCACTCAACAATGAGAATTTGTACCAGTATATGACACAGCTTAATTTAATGCTTCCGTCTTTAGAGCTATGTATGCTCTCAATATAGAACAAGGAGAATGGGAGTGGCTCTGAGTGCATAGGGGCAATAGGGCTGTAGCTGATTAGTGGGCACAGGTTTTTTACCTTTTATGGTTAGCTCTTGGATGAGCAAAGGAGTCAAACTAGAGGAGGAATGGGAGGCTCCCAAGCAGCCATAGGCCAGTTTCTATATATGGGAGGGAGCGTGCTCGAATTCCTTTGGTTGTCTCCTAGCTTGCTAGGAGATATACATGCGGCATATTGAGCCAACCAGACTTGAACTTCTCCTTCACAGCCTGAACTACAAAGTGAGACCCTGTCTCCAAAAAAAAAGAAGAGAGACCATTTTAAGTTTATGACGTACTTTTACTATAGACTCAAGGCATGTAACACTTAGCAGAGCTATATAAACCAGTGTTATTAGCTGTCACTTAGGTGATGAGACTTTTCCTTTTGAAAGTGGTTTATAATGAACTACATTTGTCCTGTAGGATTTGTTTTCTTTCAGCCAAGCACTTTTTTTTTCCTCAGTATAGTTCTCTTGTATTCCTTCTATTGATATCATCAACTAAAATTGGTCTTTAGAACACATTTCTCTCTTGAGTCATGTTCTTCGGGCAGGTCACACATATCATAATCTGCCCCATTCCACCTTCTCACCTGTCCCCTCCAGGCTGCACGCTGATCCACAAAGGACTTGTACCATTCTTCTTGAAATCCAGCTGTTCTCACCTCCTGGTGACTTCATGCCCGCTGCTCCTTCTACTTGAACCACAAGGTGCTTTCCCTGCCCCTGCTGTGGCACAAACACACTTGTGCACTTCGGCAACAGGCGGAGTGCTTTAAGCCCTTCCTGAAGGAGGTGTGGGATCCCCTTGTTGCACAGAATCCTAAAGCATCCTGTTTGACACAGCTAGAGCTGCCCTGATACTGGCAGATCCAGAGAAACCACTTTAACTCTCCTGAACCCAACACCATCTTTGGAGATGCATTTTACAAATGGACTAGAGAAACTATGTTTGTGTACTGATTTTAGCTATAGAATGACACTTGAAAAATTAAATTTGCTAAGGGAGTTCTGTGTTAAAACTGGAAAAAAAAATGCCAAACTGATGGGTTTTATAGAAAAGGGAGAAGAAAGAGAATGAGAAAGAAGCAAACCAGGACTGAATCGGTGTAAGGACAAGGTTGAAGGATATACTTGAGCAGCCTAGTGAGCCGCTTCTGGGTCAGTAGAAGACTGTTCTTCCTCAGGGACTCTGATACTTTCTGACAAGGCTCCTCCTGGCTCTGACACTTGTATAGAAAACTGTACTCTCTATCAAAGGCAGAAATGTAATTTAATTTAAAAATTGAGGCATAATTCACGTATCATAAAATCCATCCTTTTAGTGTAGTTTGGTAGTTGTAGGTATATTTCACAAGATTGTACAACCATCACTACTATCTAATTCCAGGTGTTCATCATTCCAGTACAGCACCTCATACCCATTAGCAGTCACTCTCCAGTCCTTGGAAACCTTGAATGTCTTTTGTCTCCATGGATTTGCCTGTTCTGCACATTTCACTTAAATGGAATTATGTCATATATGGTTTTTCAGGTCTTGTTTCTTTCATTTATCATTATGTTTTCAAGGTTCATCCAGGTGATAGCACTGATTAATACTTTATTCCTCTTTAAGGCTGAATTAAGAAACATAGTTCTTAATTTTAAAAAAAAAAATCAAATGAACAGAAGCCATTCTGTTTCTTTCTGCTATAAAAATTTTAGTGAAATGGGGCCGGAGATTTAGCTCAGGGATGCCAGCACCTGCCTTGCAAGGGCAAAGTCCCAGGTTCGGTCCCTGGTAACCATACAACAATGCCGAGTGTGGTGACTCACGCCCACCAGCAGTCAGTACCACACACCACAGTGCTGGGCATGGTGGCTCACTCTTGTAATCTCAGCACTCGAGAGGCAGAGGCAGGAGGATTTTTGTGAGTTCGAGGCTAGGTCCCGGACCAGCCTGAACTACAAAGCGAGACCCTGTCTCAAAAAAAACCCCTAAAACAAAACAAAAAAAAAAATTTAGAGAAGCAGATGCTATTACAAGTAGGTTCTAAAGTCTGGTCATGGGCAAAGATCTCTGCAGTGTTCTTGTCTTCATTAGGCTTATTAACGAGGTGAAGCCAGAGAGAGAGAGAGGAAGAAGAGTACAGCAGGGAAACCATGAGGCATCTCAGCAAGATAAGGATTTTTTTTGGTAGAATTTGGACTTATTTTGAATGATTCTAAGAGGAACTAGGGCAGAGAAGATTAACCCTGAATGACATCATGAAACAGGGCAGCTTAAGTATTGGATATCATCCATCTTTGCTCAGGGTGGAAGAGATCTAGGAAGGCCATAGAGAAATTGTTGGCAGGAAGGCCGTAGTTACAAAGGAGGGAGTTTGCAACCCTCACAGGGCCTGGGGGGAGATGCTGCTTTCTGGTGGTTGTGCTGCTGGCCGGTGTGCGTCTCTTAGAGATGTCACTGAGTCGATTTGTGTGCTCTCTCAGGAGAGGGATACAATCTGGTTCCAAGATGGAGGAGGGAGAAGACTTGGTGAGACTAAACAAGTGTAAAACACAACTGAGCTGTTATGCGGGATGGACCTTTCACTCACCGATGTGTTGTCCCCTCACCCATAGTCCTGGTGCTCTTCTGGCAGACCGGCCATTGTGCATGATCTGAAGGCAAAACAGTGATCTCAGCTCATTTACATGATTAAGCACCCTTTCCTCCATGGCTGCTAGATAATGGCCTCGATGCTACATGTCTCCCATGTTTTTTTCCTCTTGTAGATTTAAAAATTAAGGAATAATAATCCTTATAACCAAAACACTACATGCACACATACTTGTATTTGTCAGTGTAGTCATTCACTGACTGTGTTGGGAGGGGACGAGGGGGTGAGCAGGACATGGTTCCTGCCCAAAAGACTCTCATATCACTGTTCAGCAGTCTCTCCTTCACGATGGGACTCCTCTCATGTGGCCCAAGATGGTTCTCACACATTTGACTCTTAAGCACTTGAAACATGGCTCATGTGACTGAGGAATTACATTTTTATTTCTCTTTAATTAATGTAAATAACATTAGTGGTTTGTACGGCTATTGTGATAGACAGCATGGTTCAATAAAATGAGAGGAAAAAAAAAAGTAGGCTCAGAATCTCAGGTATACTCCAAACCAGAATGCATCAGGGGCTGATGACACAGCCTACAGTGGTGGTAAGGGGGGCTGTGACAGGGAAAACACCCAAAGAAAACAGTTAGCATGAAAATGAGATTTTTAAAGCCAAATAGGCTGGGGTATGATTTAATTGTAGGGTAGTAACTGATACGTTAAGAATTTTTTGTTTGTTTTGTGGTACCAGGGATCGAATAGGGCCCACTGAGTTACATCCCTGACCCTGATTAATCTTAACTTTTTATTTTATTTTTTTTCAGAACAAGGGATCAAACTCAGGACACTGCCCTGACCAGGCAGGTGGCAGCACACGATTTTTTGTTGTGGTGGTGGTTGGGAGGGATTGAACTCGGAACCTTGAGCTTATGAGGCAGGCATAAAAAGCAAAGAGCTAAATCCCTGGCCCCTTAAATTGTTTTAGAGTAAGATTTTATAAACAAGTTTAAGAAAAGGTACATGGCTTGGGACAGGCCAAAGTGTATTTTATTGTAATATAGTAAAGATTTACCTGAAGAGATTTAAAACAAATGTTGCATTTATTGTGTGCAATACATTATTAGAGAAATTTCCATAGTTACTGTATAAAATAGAGACAGAAGTTGTTGTGATTGCCCCTATTGCAGAAAGAAAACCGAGGTTGGGAAGTCCCAGGAATTTGTTCAAGGGTACACAATGGGTGGAGAGGCGGGATTTAATACATCAGTCTCTTTGTCAATACATCTATTTAAATTTTTTTTTCACTTTGGAGTGGTGATGAATTACCCTACGTATGTCTTCTATCATTTGTTTCTGACCATTGGAAACCTCTTTTTTGTTTGCTGCTGTTGTCGTCATCTCTGACTGCATGTTTAAATGTCTTCTGGCAAAAGAGACAGGTCTTATAAAAGAGTCTTATTCTGTTAATAAAGCATTTCATAGACTTAGGTTTTGGAACTAGCTCTATTAACTATTTCCCTTCTTTTTCTGCATACTTATGGCACTAGGAACCTTTTATGTCCTAAAATGGAGTAGTCAGGGAATTAGTTAAATTGAGGGACCTGGTCCATTCACTCCCAAATTTGAATGGGTTCCTGTGACCACGCTGGAGAACTCTTGTGTCTCTGTGGTAGGGAATAGCTTGTTATTTGAGCCCTCCACATCTTAACCTAAAGGTCATGACCCGGGCTCTGACTTGTCTTTTACCCTTTCTTATGGATACATCTTAGTGACTCCTCCAGAGACGCTTTGCTTTCCCTAACCAAGAAACAGGATCTCTGCACCTGTCTGGCAGACATGGTCAAGTCTTGAAAGTACAATTGAGTGTCTCATCCGAAATGCTTGGGGGCAGTGTGTTTCAGGTTTTGGAGGTGTTTTTTGTTTTATTTGTCTGTCTGTTTGTTTTTCTGAATGTATACATAGACTTTGTCAACTGAGCACCAGCACTCCAAATTATGATTTCAGGTTTTGGGTTCTTGGATTACGCTGGCTCGACCCATGTCTCATCCTAGCTGAAGAAGTACTCGCACTTTGTCAGGATCCTCTTTGTTTTGTTTTGTTTTATGTGTCATTTTGCTTTTCCAGACATAAAAAAGCAAACAAACCTTCTTTGCTGTTTTTGCTGACTCTTCCGAGATGTCCATCTCAGAGTCACAGGAAGGTACATTTAATACTATTTGACAGGCCTTGACAGTATGAAGAAGTGTTTGAAGCAGCACCTTCTTCTAGGAGCACATTCTCTGTTGCTAATGCAAGAGAGAGATTAAAGAATGGACGAGCAGCCGGAGGGCCTGGGAGGAAGCAGGCAGTGAACGCCAGCTCAGTGGGGGGAGGGCTAGTGTCAAGTCTTACACAGGACAGGATCGCGCCACCAAGCAAAGGCAGCTGTGCCTGCGTTGCCTGGACAAAAGCGCAGCGCAGAACGGGTGAGCTGAATAACCTGGTGCGGTGCCCAAGTGCTTTAAAAATTCCCTAAAGAATCAAGGTGTAGCCTGGCATCCGGATTTTAGTTTCACAGGTGATTTCAGTGTCCAGCCAGGTTTGAGGACCACTGCTTGACTCTCAGTACATGCAGTGTGGTCCTTGGACAGAAAGAACTGCTTCAACTGGAAGCTGTCAGAAGTTTGGGCTTCCTCCCTCCTACTCCTTGGATCAGATTTTACATTGTCGCAAGACCCCAGGTTTCTCCTGTGTACAAGTCTGAGAAGCCCTGCTGCAGAGAAAAGTTAAGAAAGGGGCCGCAAGAGCCCAACAACCAGATTTCCCGGCTTCTGTGCCAGCCTGCGGATGGGTTACAGCTGGGGGTGATAATGCTCTTCCTCCAGCCAATCTGATGCTTCCTCAGGTTATCTCTCCTTATGCTCCACAGATATTAGCACAGGCTCTGTGGGTGCCTTGAGGGAGAAAGACAGGGAATCACCAGCCTAAAAGTTGGACCTGCTTGTAGTGGAGATCTGGAATGTTTCGCTCGAAGGGTGTTACAGGTGCCATGTTGTGATGTAGGGTGTATGTGTGTGTGTGCCCTGACTTGGGGAGACAAATTAGAGGAGAGTCGCACTGATTCATTTGTGAGTGAGAGAGGCCAAGACTGAGGGATTTGGTGTGGTCACGCTTAAGAATGTCAGTAGCAGGCCTAGGTATGTAGCTTAGTGCTGGCGAACTGGTGGCACACATGCAGGAACATGGCAAGCTAATCTATTGCCCAGCAACCAAGTACTGGATAACAGCTGTTGTTTTGTTTGTTTGTTTGTTTGTTTGTTTTTTAACTAAAACTCGGTCTTAAGGTTTAATTGCAGTGTTGGCACTTTGTGATAAATAAGTAGGTTTGGGTTGCAGTTTGAACAGCCAATCTTGAAAAGTTTACCATCATGGCCCTCACATGAATGAGGACCAGGGTTCAGTCCTCAGCTGCCCCCCAAAGCAAATCTGAGTAGCACTCACACACTGTTCCTCAAATCCTCAGGAAAAACCTCAGGAAGGAGTGACAACAGATTCCTCTGTGCCTCTTTGGAGATACCATGTAACTTTGTTTTGCTTTGTCCTCATGTGGCCTTTTCTTCTGATAAATCTACTCAGCATAAATGAAGTCATAAACATTCAGCCCCACGCCACATGACGCCCCAGTTCTTGGTAGGTGGCACCATGTGACTTGAGGGTTATTGGCCATGGCAGAGGAGAAAGGAAAACAGTGATGTTCATCATCTGATGATGAGGCAGAAGGAAGAGTTTCAGGGAAGGGGAGAGGTTAGAAGTCCAAATAGGAAAGGCATGCTGTGGTGGAGGACTAGGGATGCGTCCTAGCAGGACAGCACCCAGGGAACCCAGAGGTCCCAGGAGAGTATTGGGGGGTTGAAATGATTACTATGCTACATTGATTTATCCTTTAAGGCCACACTGAACTTTGAGCTTTCCACGAATTCTCTCCTAGTTTTCCCAGTTCACGACGTGGATTCGTGTGCACGTGCCTCCCCTTCTTCCTGGTTCATTCATTCTCTTTCTCCCCTACCCATTCCTCTCCCCTCATTTCCTAAAATTCTCTTTTAATAATTTAGCAAACATTTTTTTGTCCTTGTATTTGGACAGTGTTATGACTCATTTAGGATTTAATTTTATTTTTTAACAGAGTTTTATAATAGCACCTCCTGAAGTAGGTGATAAATGGACATGGACCATGTTTTATTCTTCCTTAGCTATCCAGGGCTTTGCCTTTGGTAAATGTAAACAAAGAGAGATGATTTGGTTTTCTAAAATGAGTTTCTTGGGGGATTTGTGATTTTATGAAATAGCTATTTTTGAGGTGCTCATAGTTGAACATAATAAAGAATAACTTACCACCCACTTTTTTGTTGTTTTCCAAGTTTATTGATATTTCTAATGAAGAAAATGGAAGAGAGGAAACACAGAAGAACCTTGTAAAGCAGTGAAAATACAATGTGCATTTTAGGAACTACATGTGTCATGTGTGATGTAAAAAAAATAGGGTCATCAATATTGGGATCTTCTGTGGTTTCAACTGCTCATTTCAAAACAGGTTTTAGAAAGTAAAATGGTATACAATCAGTAAATATCTATGTTTTCCTAATATTTAAAATATGGTACTCATTTTCTTAGTTTCTTTTTCTCTTCTTGCTATTTGGGTGGCTGACTTGCTTTTTTTCCTTTTTCCTTTCTTTCTTTTGCTCTTTTTTCCTTCTTTCCTCTCTCCTTTCTTCCTTCTTTATTTCCTTTATTTTCCTCTTCCTGTTTGGAAATGATACCTTTGTTCTAGGAGGTGACCCCTGTAGTCAAAAATATCACTTGTCTTCTGAATGTGACCCACGGTGATTTTTAAACTGCTTGATCATCTTTTATGAGCAATTACACTTAATTGCTTTAATAATTTTATTTTTAAATCATGGGGATATATGATTTTCATGGAACTAAGAAGCCTAGCATTTACCAAAATTTGAAGAACATGTTTTGAAATCTGGGACACTGAAAATATCCATCAACTTTTTAAAAAGGAAAATTATATTTTAATTATTGTCTTAGACAATATGGTAGAGAATGACATTAGACATTATGGTAGAGAAATGCATACATCATACAGAAAACCAGCTGGAGCTTGATCGTAATGAAGCGACTTTACCAAGATGAAGTCATCTCTTTTTTTTTTTTTTTTTTTTTACAAAAGGGCTAAGCCGGGAAAATCCTTTTTAAAGAATTCCTTAATGAATCAATCAGTAGTTTATATCCTTAAAGAATTTTTTATGGTATAATAATGAACATTTACAACAGAACAAAAATAAGCCATTTCCTAACATTAGTCTCTGCTACGGAGGTCATAAAAATTGTTAATGCAGATGAGGTTGTCTTCTGTTGTGTGATGCTAATAGGAAATGGATTGTTGCGGTTTATGAGGTACTTAGCCGTTTTGGTTCATGATAAATGGCTGACTTCAAGTGACATTCCTTCCCTGATTTCCCATTATTTGTCACCTGAGAGAACGAAACCCAAACATGAAGTTGATTTTGAAGTTGCAAGAGTTTCACTCTGGTGTAAATCTATCATAAGCCAAGGTTTTAATTGATTTAGAAAGAAATAGTATGAATGAAAACACTCAAATATTTTATGCTCCTGTTTCCCTTGGTTCCAAAGCCAGTTTTGTTGCTCTGTCTTTTCCTGCTGTGACTTCTGTTGCCTTTTCCTTTCCCTTCCCCCTCTCCAAACATTCTCTGGTTTTGAAAACTCCCTAGATTTTATCTTTGCAGATGCTTTGATGTAACTGTGTTGTTTTGCTTTATAAAAATCAGCCCAAAGTAAGCAGAAAGATGGGAACACGCTTTCAGTATGTCCATCTTCCTTATACAAGTGTAGTATAGAAAACTTTCACTGCTATAATCTTGTGCCGTCCCGGTGTCCGTCCTCCCCCACCCCGCCCTGTTCTGATCATGTTCTTAAAATACCTGAACAAGGAGGGCGGCCGTTTGTTTGAGTAAGAAGAGCACATTATTGTAGATTCTTGATCTTAGAAAATTATTCTGAACCAGCTTTTCTTCAGGAAGGCTTTCCTGGGATTTTAGGACATGCCCTTATTTCACTGTCTTGAAGGGGTTTTGAGCTGCCTTATTTATGTGTTTTGTGGGAATGAGTGAGGCAACAGGTTATTTTGTTTGCTCTGCAGAATTTTGGAGAAAATCTTGGCTTCACTTGAAGTGCTAGTATCCTAGAAGTCTTCCCAGGAGCTGTGTTTAACACAAATATTTCAGTTCCTAGCAGATTCTTCTGAGAGGCTTTTTGTGGAGCCTAGCTAACCCTTTTAGCAAATAGTACCTATGTATACATCGCTTACAAAGAACTGTGGGCCAATAACTGGAAAGAATTTGAGAGGTCTGAATTCATTTCAACTTCTAGAACCAGTTCTGATATGCTATACTAATCAATTCAGGCTGTTGAAATACATTCATAATTTAATTTTTGGCCTGCATTTGCCTGGTGGGCCCATTGGTAACATGGAGGCTGGAGCTGCCGGCAAAAGCGAACTGCAAGAGAGAGATGCGGCACGGACACCCCAGTGGACAGCATAGTTGTGTTGAAACTAAGGAAAAACAAATGAAAGATACTCAAGTTACTCTGGGGCAGGCGGTGTGAAAGATTGGAATAAACAGAGCTTGCCACTCAGACTATCGTAGGAGTGAGTAGTAAGCACTGCTTTGCTGTTTTTAGAGGAGGTGGAGTTTCTGTATTTCAGAGGGGCTTAGTGTTGCCTCCTATTTATCTAGCCACAATTTCTGAATGCAATCTGTTCTTCAAGTCTAGATCTTCATGTTGATCCCTGTAAGATGAAACAATGGGTTTGATGTGCTGAGTTCTTACCCTGATGCTGTTAATGTCATTGTCAGACTTGTGCAGAAAATACCAAGAAACCTCTCGGAGTATTATTAAATTAAAAACAGACAAATAATTTAGATGTTCCTAGTTATTCTTTGGATTTTTAAAAAATTCTGAAATACATTAGAAATAAATATTTGGAAGGACTAAACTATGAAGCATAATTTTAACATTATCCAGAGTTTCTAGCTTTAAGCATAATTTTAACATCCAGAGAGTTTTCTAGTTTTGAAATTCTCACTAAAGTATCAGTTAGCTGTTAATGATTTTCTCTCTTCACTTACTGATTCAAAGGTGTGATGTTAGTTTTACTCTGTAGGCTGTTACTTTGCTTCTTTGCACTTCAAAAAGCTCTAAGGTCACTCACTGATTATGACTTTGCCACTTCCTGTCCTATTGTCCTTACAAAGGAGTTTTGTGGGTTTAGGCTTTTCCGCAGCGAGATGGGCCCAGGTAGAAATCTTGATATTCACACACGTATGAAATTTAACATGTCAGCCTCTCCTTTAAACCTGTTTAATTGGATAATTTATAAGCCAATACTGACTGAAGCTTGAGAATTCCTCTTAGGGGAATTGGAATGTTTCTGCTTCCCTTTTTTCAGTTGTGTCATAGAATGAAAGAACCAGGAGCTAAAACTACTGCATAAAGCAGGAGGGAGCAACCTCATCAGAAGATGTTCACATTTCTGTGAAATTCAAAAATAAATGAATAAATAAAAGAAAATCGAGGCAGGTGACACCTTGTGGTGCGCTGTGCCCCACAGCATTGCTCTTCTTTGCTGTAGGAGTCCTGGAAACCTTTCTGCAGTTGCCGCGCCTCTTCTTAGATGTCCTCTGTTAGTGACCTTTGTGCTCAGGTCTGATTAGCAAACCCATGGCCTTGGGCTCTGAACCACTACAGTATGCCATGGACTTGCTATGTGGTCTTCATTTGTTAATTCTTTAAAAATTTTTTTCCTGATTATGATCATTCTTTGTTGCAATTATGAAGTATATAATTGTCAATGTGGGAATATGTATTTTTTCAATATTGAGGGTTGCATCCAAAATACATATTCCCACATTGACAATTATATACTTCATAATTACAGACACAGTCTCTCTTGTGCACATGTCTAATAATATTTTTCACTTGGATTTTTTTTTTTTTTTTTTTTTTTTTGAGACAGGGTCTCATTTTGTAGTTCAGGCTGGTCCTGAGTTCAGCCTCGAATTCAGCAATCCTCCTGCCTCTGCCTCCCAAGTGCTGGGATTACAGGCATGAGCCACCACACCTGGCACTGTGGTGTGTGGTACTGATTGCTGGTGGACGTGAGTCTTTATATCCAACATTATTATATATGGTTACTGGGGATGGAACCTGGGCCCTTGTGCCTACAAGGCAGGTGCTGGAACCACTGAGCTAAATCCCCAGCCCTCATTTGGATTTTTAAAAAGTGTGACTAACCTCTCCCTAAAATACCAGATTCATGTATATAACTGCCTGCTCTACATCTCCATTATATTGACAAGTATCTTAACTATATTAAATATAAAATATAACTTCTTTTTCAGTCCCAAGGCTAGAATTCAGAGCCTTGTACTTGCAAGGCAGGCACAATGCCACTGAGCTATACCCTCTATCCTGAAATAGAACTCTTTATTCCTCTACATAACCAGTCCTCAATCTGCTTTTCTTTATTTTCTACCCTTTCTAATTATCAATAATAGATCAAAAACCTAGGCATTATTTTCTTTTTTCATATACTTCTTACTCATTCCATTTGCCAGCTGATATTTCTGCAGCACAGGCTCCCAATCTTCTTTCCACGTCTGTTTTTCCACTGTATTTCCATCTACTGTCATTCCTTAAATGACTGCCCTGGACTTTTCCTCCTGCAGGGTATTTTGCACGCAGAGCCAGAACGATCCTTTTAAAACAGAGGTCAGATCTTGTCCAGCTTGAAGCCCGGAGGCAGTTTCTCATCACTCTTAGAACAAAATCCAAATTCCTTGGCCACAGGCCCTGCACGGACTGGTATCTGGCTACTTCTCCTGTCTTATCTCATACCGCCTTCCTCTTGCCGACCGGCTTTTCCCCCAGCACAGCCTGCTTGTCCCCACCTCGGGGCTTTGCCTTAGCTGATCTTTGTCCTGGAATGCCCTTTCCTAGATCTTCATGTGGCTTGCTTCTGGTGTTCAAGTTTTGACCCAAAATGTCAAAGCAGCCTTGACCAGACATCTCATCTAAATTATTCCCTGTTAATCTTCGCCTCATTATTATTTTATTCCTGACAAAGATCACTCCCTAAAGTTCTTTCTTAGTTACCTGTTATAACTCATCATCCCAGAAGGCCTGAGACCTTATCCTCCTTACCCACTAAGGTATCTGCAATGCTTATAGCATCATGTGGTACACACACTAGGGCTCCATACATGTCTGTGGTTAAATTTGTGAATAAGAATATTGAGCCCCCAAAAAGTACAAAATGAGGAACTTGTAAAAATAAACGTATACTACATTTTCGTGATATGATATAGCCTGCCAGATGTTCACCACAATCTACAAGTGTAGTTCTTGTAGATTAGAGCCTGAAGCTGTGCTAAGTACTCATTATGAGAGAACAGTTTGCACTGAATCAGCAGTAGTCATGCATACATCTTTCTGTCTCTCTCTCTCAAGAAAGAAAACAGATTTTAAGCTGAATGTGATATACAGCAGTTCATTTGATTATAAAGTTTTCTAGGGCCAGAGATTTAGCTCAATGGTTCCAGTGTCAGCCAGGCAAGCACAAGGTCCCAGGCTCGATCCCTGGTAACCATATATCAAAATGCTGGGCGTGGTGGCTCATGTGTATAATCCCAGCACTCAGGAGGCTGAGGCAGGAAGATTGCTATGAGTTTGAGGTTACCCTGGGCTACATAATGAGCTCAGAGCCAGCTTCAACTAAAAAAAAAAAAAATGAGACCCTGTCTCAAAAAAAAAAAAAAAGTTTTCTAAGTATATAATTTCCCATAGATTGAGGAATATATAGATAATTAAAACTTACCCTTTATTTTATGACTGTAAATCTTTGCAAGTTGAGTATAATAAATTGAACATATCCTTCTGTTTAAGGCTGAAGATAGGAGAAAATGGAAAAATCTTTTTTCTTCCCTTTGCTGTAGTTTGCTAATAAATGTCAACAGCATAGAGATCACTGGCTCACCAACATTAGAAGATTGTTATGCTGTTTTATTTTTTTTATTTATTTATGACACCATTCTAGAGGTCTTATACTGTTCCTCCCAGTGATCCATTGTGTTATTTTCTGTCATTTGGTTGAGGTTGCCCTTCTGCTTTCATGAAGTATAGCAGCCTTTGAAGTTAAGACCTTTTCTCATCGACATTTCTCCTAAATTTCCCCTGTCACTTGTTTTCTGTGTCCTACTACATGTTAGCAACTTGGCCTTAAGATTTCGGGGCAGCCTTTCCTGCCTTCTCTTCTGAATTATGCTGTATTCTCTGGCAGTAAAACATCAGTTACATGCAGCTCTCACCATCAGTCCTTTGACCATATTCCCCCATAGGAACTACCCAGGAATCCAAGGTGAGAATTAAAATTCCTGGTTTTTGTTATTTGAACTTTCTTCTTTCTAGAGGTTTTATTTTTGTCCTAATTTCTCTGTCCCCAAACCCCACAGTATTGTGATCCTCCTTAGTCTTCAATCATCTCTGGCCTTGAGACTTGATGAGCCTGTCTGTGTGCCTGATACCTGCTCTATCCAGTTGTTAGTCCCCACTACCGAGTTCGGTGTGGTGACCTCCGTGATTCTTAAGTGTGACCAGTTCCTGACAACACAACAGGGGTTCTTTTGTGTCTTAATTTTGTTGAACAGAAATCTTGCAGCGTGTCAGGGAAACCCTCAGGATACATGGAAAATTTCAGTTGAGCACAAGTTTTCTTTATGTTAGCACAAGATAAAACATAAGGTAAAACATTCAGAAGAAGGTGCCCAAATAGACAAGGACAACTGTCTTTCAAATGTTTCTTCAGCATAGGACACATTCAGGAAATCCTGTTTTACATAGTTGAGTTGTGTTCATGAAAAGCTCAGGCTGTATGACTTTTTCTTACATTGCTCTCAATACTTGCTGCTTCAGAAGAGTGAGAAGACGTAGTGTTAGATGGATTGAGAAAAGAGCGACAGTCTCTCCCTCGCACTGGAGGAGTCATGTGTAGATGGCCCTGCCCAGTTAGTAAGGTTTCCGTGGCATCTTTAGCATCAGTAAGTGACGATGTCTTGGCAACCCCACATTTCATGCTCTAAAAGGGAGATGTTGTCAGTTTATACACAGTCAGAAAATCTCCCTTACATTTGCGGGATAGTGAGGGGCCCTGTTCCTTACAATGGCCACATGTCAGAGTTCTACAGGCAGAGGGAAACCAGAAGAGAATTCACTGCACTTTTCTGAATGACCAAGACCTGCATGAAAAAATAAAAGTTGTAAGAGATCTTTTACCCTCTGACCTCTTTTCCTTACTCATCTCCTGTATCCTGCTCCAAGTATATCTGTGCCCTTTCCTTTACTGATTCAACTTTCCCCTTCTCCAGAGGTAAGCAAAACACAATCTATAACTGTGTGGTTTCATCTCTAGGGGGAGGTGCTTTATAGAGTGGTTTTTTTTTTTTTTTTTTTTTTGAGATAGAATCTCGCTTTGTGGTTCAGGCTAGCCCTGAGCTCAGCCTCCAACTCACATCACAGCAATCCTCCTGCCTCTGCCTCCTGAGTGCTGGGATTACAGGTGTGAGCCACCACGCCCGGCACTGTGATATGTGGTACTGGTTGCTTCTGGGGTGAGTCTCCACGCCCAGTATTGTTGTGTGGTTACTGAGGATCAAACCCGGGTCCTTGCGCCTGCAAGACAGGCGCCGGAACCACTGAGCTAAATCCCCAGCCCTTTAGAGTCATTTTTAACGGTTACACGGAAAAGTGTCACTGGCATCTAATGAGTGAAAGGTAGGGATACTGCTAAATATCCTAGAGTATAAAGAGCCCTCCCAAAGACCTATCTGAGGAACCCCAGTTTAGATCTTAAACTATCCAGTAGAACTTTTCATTATGATGGAAATGTCTTATACAGCAGGCACTACTATATGGGCACTTAAAATGTAGCTGGTGCCATGGAGTACTGAATTGTTGATTCAACTTTTAAATAGCTGTGAACTCTAGACCGTAGATCCTCTATCTGAATACACTGATTTACAAAGAATGGGCAGCAAAAGATTGCTACAGGGAGAAAGGAAAATTGATTAAGGTCTTTAGAAGAAGCCGCAAAGGAAGTGTGTCTCCAAGGGTACCATGAGACTGAAGGCAGTATGGTCTCTGGTGGAAAAAACAAAAGGTTATATGTTTGTTTTGTCTTTTAAAACAACAGACAGCTTCTGTGGCTCAGTAATTTAAACTATGTGAAGGAGTTTGGCTGTTTCTCTATCCCATAATATCTGGGACCTTAGCTGGACAGACAAATGGTGGAGCTGGTGCTTTGGCATAACACCTGACTCCAGGTTCAGATGGAACTGTCAGCCTCCTCACCAGGGCTTGGGCTTCTTCACAGCATGAAGGCTTAAGCATATTTGAACTTCTTTCATGGTGGGACTGAGCTTTCAGTGTCAGGGTACGTAAGGGTATGAGGAAAGCTATGTGGTCTTTTGAGATATAGCTCCTGAAGTCACATAGCATCTCACCTGCCATACAGTAGGTTTAGCAGGCGCAGACCTGCCCATAATCAAGCTGTCAGTACATAGACCTAAGTGCTTATCAAAATAAACGTCAAAGAATCGGAAGGCATATTTTGTAAGCACTACATGTTTACCTGGCCTTTAAATTTTTTTAAATTGATATAAAAATTGCATGTATTTATTGGATACAGCACATTTTGAGAGATGTAAACATCATGCAATGCTTAAATCAAGCTAATTAATAGATGCATCTTGTATACTTGGGTTTTTCTTTTTGGTGAAGAACACTTGAAATCTATTGCCTTAAATTTTTTTTATTTTTTATTTTTTGTAGGTTTTTTGAGACAGGGTCTTGAGCTCAGCCTCAAACACACATCACAGCAATCCTCCTGCCTCTGCCTCCCAAGTGCTGGGATGACAGGCGTGAGTCTCCACGCCCAGTATGGTATGTGGTTACCGGGGATCGAACCCTGGTCCTTGCGCTTGCAAGACAGGCACCGGAAACCACTGAGCTAAATCCCCGGCCCTGCCTTAAAAATTTTAATACAATACATTGTTTTTAACTATAGTCACCATGTTGTAGAGTAGATCTCCTGAGCTTTTTACTGCTGTCTGCTTAAAACTTCGTGTCCTTACTAACATCCCTCCAGTCTCCCTTCTCCTTCCTCTGACTCCCTGCTAGCCACCATTCTACTCCTCCCTTCTATGAGTTTGAGGTTTTTAAAAATGTGTTTATTTGACAGAAATTGCTATTATGTTTTTACAATTGAATTTTTTATTGGTGCATTATATATACATCGTGATCACACTCACCATTGAGAATTTATACCAGAAGATGATGTGACTTAATTCTCATTTATTTCCCGTTCCACTAACTACACCTACAACCTCTGCATCCCCTATATACAAATACTTAGTTTCCTTTTTTAAATATCACATTTTTTTCTTTCCCCTCCTTACTTACCCCTACCTTTTCCCCTTGGAATATTTTATATTTCACAATATCTATCGTATGTTCTAGAACTCATTTCCATCTTCAGATTTTCATACCAGAGAAAAGATGTGGTATTTACACATCTGTGACCTATTTATTTCACTTATGAGTATGTCCTCAAAGTATATCCATTTGAGTATAAATGACTCAAACTTACCATTCTTTATGGAAGAATAATATTTTATTTTATTAAAAAAAAGAACACAAACCACATCTTTTTTTTTTTTTTTTTTTTTTTTTTAGGTTTTTTTTGAGACCGGGTCTCGCTTTTGTGGTTCAGGCTGGCCCTGAGCTCAGCCTCAAACTCACATCACAATCCTCCTGCCTCAGCCTCCCGAGTGCTGGGATGACAGGCGTGAGCCACCACGCCCGGCACTGTGGTATGTGGTACTGGTTGCTGCTGGGCGTGGGTCTCCACACCCAGTATTGTTATGTGGTTACCGGGGAATCGAACCCAGGCCCTTGCGCCTGCAAGACAGGCGCCGGAACCACTGAGCTAACTCCCCGGCCCCAAACCACATCTTTTTTATCCAGTCTTCAGTTGATGGACATTTGGGCTGTTTCCAAGATTTAGCAATCACAAACTCAGCTGCTGTGAACACTGGTGCAGATATGTCGCTGTGCTGTGAACCTTTTAATTCTTCCGTAGCCACCATTCTACTCCTTACTTCTGAGTTTGAGTCTTTATACGTACCAGTGAGGTCATGGGTACCGAGAACAGCAAAAGCTTGAAGGGAACTTTGCCTCTGGGAGCGGTGTGAGGCAGCGCCCAGAACGCTAGCTCCTATTGGTTAAAAGGTGAAGCCAGTGTGAAGTTCCCAGGATGAACGTGATCATTATGTACTTCAAACCTGTACTAATAAAAATTTTAAAGAAAGGTGAAGCCATGTATTTTATTTCAGAATAGACAAGAGTTGGATACAGCATTTAGTAAGAGAAACAGCTTCAGTCAGTGAACTGGAAGAGGTGGGTGCAGAGGGAAAGGACGAAGCTGGTGAATAGTGAGGAGGTGCATCAAGGTGGGAGGAGGGAAGGTGACTGGTGACAGAAGGGCTGGCTGGAGACAGTGGTGCTGAACCAATGGCACGTGTGCCACCGTGGGCTCTTTGGATCTTAGAAAGCTCTGAAAAGTTCGCCATCTCTGGGCTTGAGAAAGGCTGTGATCAAGCTAGGTGAAGTACGTTTCTCACAGAGAAAAAGTACCGCCAACTCTCCTCCTTTGCTTAGTGCCCTCTACCCGTGTGAGGCTGTCAAGCTTCCACTGGAAAACATTTGACTTGTCCACGTTGGGGTGATTTCAGGAAAAATTCATAAAGCAGTGCAGAGCAACAGGAAGGATAGTGTGGCCCTTGAGACTGGTGACAGGGTGCTCATGTCTTGAGGCTCAAGTGGTAAGGGAGAGAGCCATTTCTGAAAGCCAGGAAAGCAGAGGTCTCTGGGGACTGGGCTACAGATAGGAGTTATGGTCCTCAGTGGAGGATTCGGCTGCGGTGCTAGATCTGTCCAGTAGGAAGACACCCTGTCTCCGTCTCCTGCCTCCTTGTGATCTTTCTCCAGGGCCGTCCTGGCCAAGCCTCAAGTAGACGCCAGAGCACAGGTCCCTGTGCGGTGGGATGCACATAGCTTCCTGGTCTGCAGCAGGTGGTCATCGGAGCACTCTTTCCCTTCTACCCTCTCCTCCCCTGACAGGACCTCTATGTGTAATTTTTTTCTCCCATCTTTATGTAGCTTTTTCTTGTTATTCCATTCTGTCCTTTGTGGCTAAGATTATTTTAAGTCTGGCAAGTGACCATAAAATTGGTGAAACTCACTGAGGCCATTTTTCAGTATCTGTGCTCTGCCAGCCTAAAAAAATTCTTAGGTTTTTTTGCATGTTTATCCTCCTTATAAATATGTTTACTATATCCCAGCTCTCCTGTGTGGAACAGAGCTTTGCACCCTGTCCATCATGAGGTCAGTTTTCTGTACTGGAAGCAGTCCTATACCTATACCTAGACACAGAATAAATGACTGCAGACTGCCCAACATCCTGAGTGTTGTAAAGGACTGATTTACCTGTCAGCAGGTGGCATTAGAAGTCATGGAAGCATGAAAAGATGTATTTACCAACTGAGAACCTAAGCTCTGGATATCATTTGCTAAGGTGAGTAAATCATTCAGCAATGACATAAAAAGGTTTAAACTAAGCCAGGAGTGGACAGAAGAGAAGCAAGTGGTGTTTCGGGATGGAATGTGTAGACCTAGGCAGGTTAGAGCTGGGAGCAATGCCTGTCTTTAGTTGGCCTATAATGCCTGTCTCGATGTCCTAAATTGAGTCAGAACATGGTCATGGACTTTGGAGAAGAACCAGTACTGCACAGGGCCCAGTGCAGTGAATAAGGTAGATGAGCATGTACTGTAATGTTTCTGTGAGCCTGCCTTTCTGTTGAGTGGCTCTTGACAGCAGCATGTACTGTATTTTTATACCTCGTAGACACTCCAGAAGGAGTACTTGCAGAATTGCTTCAGAAAGTGGCAAGAAGAATGAGATAGGTGTGTTCAAAGTGAGTAAGAGGGCCAGGAACTTAGCCTTGTGATTCCAGTGCCTGCCTTGCAAGTGCAAGGTCTCAGGTTCAATTCTTGGTAACCACACACAACAATACCAGGTGTGGTGACTCATGCCCACCAGCAATCAGTACCACATACCACAGTGCTAGGTAGTGTGGCTCACGCCTGTAATCCCAGCCCTCGGGAGGCAGAAGCAGCAGAAGGATTGCTGAGTTTGAGGCTGAGTTCAGGTCCAGCCTGAACTACAAAATGAGATTCCGTCTCAAAAAAAAAAAGTCTTAAAATGAGTATGAGTATTTTGAGGGAGATTCATAGCAACATGTATTTTATTGTAATGATTTTTAAAATTTTAACATTCACTGTATATTTCTATCATACCTTATATAAAAGGCTGTTCTTTCATGTCATGGTAACCATGTCAAAGGAAAGAAGAGTTGAGTAGAGAAGTAGGTGAGGGGGTGAATGGAGAATGAGGCAGGTAATAATTAACAGAGTTAATTTTTTTAGCAAAGGTACTAAATTTTTTAAGCTTTGGAACTCTTTTCACTCTTAAAATGTTGGAGAATCTCAAGGGATTTAAAGTGAGCTGTATCCAGGGATATGTTGGTAAACCAGTTACCCAGAACCGGTGGCCTGATTGGTGATGTTTCTCAATTTCCATGACATAAATTCCCCTCATAGACTTTTCAAAGCCATGAATGGTCCGTTCTTACAAGCCAGCCCCAACATACCACTAGAGAGTTTTTAATATTTTCCATTTAATATTAAAAATTAATATTGAGAATATTTATTGTATTTCATTTAAAAATAATTATTATGTGTTGCAATTCTATTAACATTTTATTAATGCATATAGTTTACATGAATTAATAGGTTTTATTTAGGCATGTTAAATTATACATACACACACATATCTTGGTTCACAAACTTAATTCACAGAATCGTGGAAAGAATTAAGGGATGTATGGATAGCAAGTCTTAATAGAAAACGACCAGATTTTCATATCTACTTGTGTATTAAATATGTTGCAATATCACTTGTCATCACTTGCCTCTGTAGGACTTCACAGTGCACTTGTGAGAGAATGAATACAAAAGATAAGTTCTATCTCATTGTTATGAAAACAGTTGAATTGAAGACACTCTGAGAGGATCTGGGGACCCACAGATCCCTGAACTACTTTGAGAACTGCTGCCATGTAAAAAAACTGCCACAAAGTTTTATTGATTTCATATTCTAATAGCAAGAGGTTGAGTTACAATTCCCCAATATGATATTGGTGTATTATTATGTACATGTATGTTTGTGTAGATATAAATAAAATAAAATAAAAATTTTAAGGTTGAAATGAGCACAATTAATGAGATCAGTTGTTCTCCTCCTTGCCCTAAGTATTGGTTGTCCAGTCCACATCTCCTAGGAGATTTGCTGTTGTAAGAGTGATATTGATCATAAGGCCTTTGGATGTAATGAGTAGGAGCCTACATCATGAAACTTGGGATATACAGAATTGATATTTCTTAGGAAAGAAGGGAATGGTAAGGGGTGAGAAAATAAACTACTTGGAACATTCCATGAGGAATGGAAAGGCAATAATTGATTTTCTTGAGGATTAGATGGATGGGACATTTGAGTCAAGACACTAAATGAAACCAGTTATCAGTGTAAGAACTGGTTATCTTTGACTTTTTTCCCAAGAGCAAAATAAGCAAAGCAGTAAAGTCCCTGACAGATGTTTTGAGATAACCTGAGAACGGCACTGTATTTTTATAATGGGGTCAGAATATAAATAGTGGTTTCATGAGGTTTCATTTTTCTAAGTAGCTCAGATGTCATTCATTCTTCTAGTGGTGTTGAACTGGCATGGCAGTAAGGCTATACTTCTAGGGATCATCTCTGTCAGTGGTATTGGCATGGCCGTGCTGAACTGACCTGTCCTTTGCAGATCGCTACCCTTCTTCTCCAGTGAGCACCTTCTCATAAATGAGCCCTTGAAAATAATCTGCTGAGGAGAGATAAGCTGTGCCTAAAGTGACACCGCTCCACATGTCCTGCTCAGCATGAGAACTTCATTTTGAAGATACTGTGCTCTGCTAGATGTCAGCTAGTTCCCAGCAAGGGTTCACTTAGCACATGGCTGGAGAGGAGGATGCATTTTTGCTGGCTAGTCTTAGTGGCAAAGAGAAGTGCAACAGCCACAGGAAGACATCTGTGGTAGTCGAAGGTTAGTGACTGTGAAATAAAAATAGGGGCCAAGAAGGTAATAAGCAAGTCAACCCAGGGGGCTTTAACATGTATTATATACTCTAAGGACAATAGAAATGCGTTTGGGGCTGGAGTTGTAGCTTAGTGGTAGGGCATTTGCTTGATGTGAGTTTGAGCTTCAGGACTGTGAAAGAAAAAAGTTACTGAGTACTAAGTGACAGTAACTGTTAGGAGCTGACTATGGTACTGTGGTCACTTGCTTTACTCAATCCGTGGAACAGCTCAGCAGAGCAAGTGATATCATCAGCATTTTGCACAGGATGAGGCTTTGAGAGGTGAGGAGACTTAGATAGAGCCCCCTAACTAGTGAGAGGCAAAAGAAGAATTGTCAGAGCAGTGATGACCTCAAAACAACAGAACATTTGGGACTTTGGCTTTTGGTTTAGAATTTCTAATTTCATATCAGACTGATCATGACCGTAAAAAGCAAGAAAGTATCTGAGTTGTAAATACTCTCTCTCCCTCTTTATCTTCCCATTGAAAATAATAAAAACCTTCCTCCAGACCCGGATCCAGAACACTTTTCTTAGAATCTTCTGAAATACTTGGCTCAGGCTTAAATCTTCCCCCAAAGCCAGGTTGCACTGTTCATGCTCCATCTTTATTGAGAGAAAATTAGTTCTGATGAGTTTATTGGGGTTTTTTTCCCCACTGTGTGCTTTTTCTTCTAAATACAAACTTAAGGGCAAAGTTTTTTAGCTCAGTGACACAGTGACTGCCTGGCAAGCACAAGGTCTTGAGTTTGACCCCCAGTACTAAAAAATAAATACACAAGCACACACACAAATATAATTTTTTTTCAATGATGAGGATCTAGCCAAAGTCCTTGCAAATGTGAAGCACATATTCTACCGTTGGTCTCTATCTTCAACTTTGAATTTTAATTTTTTAAGTAAACAAAATTTCCATTTAACAATCTGTTGCTTATTCTAGTGTCAAAAAGTTGAAAATTCTTTTCTTAGTCTACTTAAAATGGAAACAATACAGGAATTTATGCAAGAGGTATTACTTGGGAGGTGGAGAGTATCTGCCTTACCTGTTTGCCTGTTCTTCCTATGTATGCCATCAGTGATTTTTTTCATTAAGGCTTCCTAATTATTGTGGCTCCAACTCTAAGTTGCTATGATGATATGTCTACTCTGCGAGTTTCTTTATGATATTTATTCTTTACATAACCCATTCTTAGGATCTCAGAGGTAATAAGAGGTGGTCTAGCAAGATTGGGAAGATCTCATTGATGGCCAGGCATGGTGGCTACCACTTGGGAAGCTGAGGCAACACTGTGAGTTCAAGGATGAGAGAGAGAGAGAAGAAAAAAGAATCAGTAGTGAAATAACTATTATATACAGATGTCCAATATATATTATTTTAAACAAAAATTTAAGAACTATTTAAAAGTTCAACATTAAAGGAATGATCATACTATCACAAATGATCATGCTATCACATTTTGGGGGGTCCTAGGACATAAAGACATGCATCTGAATATTCAAAAGTTATAAATTAAGCTAATAGTGAAAGTGTGCCTCCTCCTCTGCTTTGACAAATGCACCTTCTCCTCAATCTAGAAGGAAGCCAGGTTTCAACTGAGAACCTCAGCCTCTGCACAGTGCCGATCTGGAATGTGGGGCTGGGAGAGGAAGTCCCTCTCTCCTCTCAGTTCTCCCCAGCCCTGCACTAAGAGTGGGGCTACACAAGCTGGTGAGGACATCCGGGTCCTTCAGTGCCATCTGTTCCCCTTGGTCCTGGGGTAGACGTAGTGCTTTGCAGTCTGCCTGCAGGCACAGGTCTGGAGAAGGATTCTGAGCAGGGCCTTCTGGTCATGGTAACCAGAAGCTGAGATCTTTCGAATCATCTGAAAAATGGACTCATCATCTCTGTAGCCAGAGGATGGCCAGAGCAGAGTTACTGTGAGACACAGGGTCCAGGGCAAGGAAGCCGCTATCAGCTGAGGCCTGCACTGTCTGTTAAAAGAGTTTAATAACATGAAAGATCTTTTCAATAAGATTTTACGTAAATGAGGTTTAGACACAAAATGGTCTAGAAAGTAACAGAACTAGAGGGAAACACAAAATGTTGAATGCAGTCACCTCCCAATGCTGAGATTAGGGTGATTTTTTTTTTTTTCCAGTTTTCCAGATTGAAGCCAGGGCCTCAAGGTGGTCAACAAGCACTGTACCACTGAGCTGCGTGCCCAGTACTTTCCTTTTCCTTTTTTGTTTTCCAAGACAGGTTCTCATTTTGTACTTTAGGTCCTGAACTCAGCCTTGAACTCACAGCAGTCTTCCTGTATCTGCCTCCTGAGTGCTGGGATTACAGACACGTGCCACCATGCCGGGCACTGTGGTATGTGGTACTGATTGCTGGTGGGTGTGAGTCACCACACCTGGCATTGTTGTATGTGGTTACCTGGGGATGGAATTTGGGACCTTGTACTTGCAAGGCAGGTGCAGAAACCACTGAGCTAAATCTCCAGTCCCAATACTTTTGTTTTTTGAGACAAGGTCTCACAAAGTTGTCCAGCTGGCCTTGAGTTTAGAATCCTCCTTCCTCCGCCTCCCCAGCAGCATTACAACTTGGATAGGAAGAGAAAAAAGTTGTCTGTCTTTCAGGACATCTGCAAATAATGGGAAAGTTCACACATTGTTGAACAGATAATGATGAACCAGAGAGCAGCCTTCAACCAAAACACAGGTTCAGAAAATATAAGGTGGGGCTGGTTAGTGCTGGGCTGGGACCATTAGCAATGCATTTCTTCTAGGCCCGGTGAACGGTTCACCCGAATAGGAGATGTTATAACATCTTCAAACAAGAAGACTCAAGCCAAGAATGTCCCAGAAACTATATTTCGTATGATGTTGGTTATATATGTTAAGTGAGTGATCATGAGGTGCACAAAATACATGTTAATTCAGACTTCACTTAGAAACTATGTGCTTGGAGCATGTGCTTGGAGAGTGAATTTCTGGCTGTCACCTGCATACTGCAGTAAACCAGGGGAGCATGTGTTTGTGACAAGCAAAAAACCAATCTGCCACTTGCATTATTTAAGGCACCAGCAGAAGTAGGGCATCAGCAATTTCCTTTTGTTCCGGACTGTCTGAGTGGTAGCTGTCTGGCTCGAATTATAGAAAACCAGAGAAAGTACAATATTATATTCTAACACTCTCAAGATTACAGCTGAAATTTGTTCCTTTGTCTTTTTGTCTCTGCCAAATGGCACTGACTCATTTTGAAGCGGCTGAAGAGACCAAGCTAAGCTTAATAGGGAGAATATCAGGCTCTGAGATTATTATTCCTGCCTTATGTATGGGCTTTTGTGTTTCTGGGACTGTCTGAGCTTGCTTTTTTCCCATGTTATCTAGCAATTAAAAAAAAAAAAAAAACCACCTCCATAATACGAGTGATTGTAAGAACATATAGGTAACATTTCCAGAAGTTGATTTAGGTATGGATATAAATGCAGAGTTATACTGTCACTGTTATTACCTTGACTTGTTATTAATGTTGTGAAACATTGCCTTTTCAGAACCCTTTCTTTTCTTTTCTGCTACTGCGATTTGAACTCAGGACCTTGCATTTGCAAGGCCAGTATGATGCCACGGAGCTAAATCCCTGGCCCATTATGCCATTTCTTAACAAGTAGATGTAAGGTTACTGAAGTAGGAATATTCTTTTCTAAAAAAACAGTTTTAAAATTCCTTTGCCCAGGTATATACTGTTTAAAAAAACACAAGGAACTGAGAAAGTAAAAGCCTAAGGAGGCAAGGATCCTAGCGAAATGTTTTTGTTTTGGTTTGTTTGGTTTCTTAGGATGGTCTCATTAGATAGTAGTCCAGACAGTGATCCTCTTGCGTCAGCATCCCAAGTGCTAGGAATACAAGGGTGTACCACCACACTGACAAGGAGCCAAGAGTCGTGAGCAGTTGTCCTGAGACACTGGTGTGAGTGGACAGAGAAGAGCTCGTGGGAGCCAGCGTGGCCTGCTGCTGAAAGGACTTCACCTCACAGGGAGATGTGTGGGAAACTTGTCCACGTACCTACTTTGGTGGCTCCGGGGCCAGCATCTGGACATGAGCTTGGATTCCTTTTTGGCCTGCGAGCCGGAAGAAAGCCTAGACTGGATCAGAGGAAGACAAGAAGCAGTGGATCCCCGCTGGCACCATGTCAGTCTGCAGGGGCATCTGATGACAGCTACATTTCACAGGCAATGGCTGCTTCCTCACCTCTGGTCTCCGGACTACACCGTCTCACCCTCGGCTGACCACAGAGGGAACCACAAAGGGAAAGAGACTCTTTGACATCTAATTGCTAACTTAACCAACTTGACCAAACCCATTCTCCATTTAACTGGTTTTTTTTCAATTCAACAAGTTGTAAACCTCAATCATTCCAAAGGAAGAGAGCTTCTGTTATTTATTATGTCTACATTTAACATATATTGGTAAATGGTGCTATGCTTTATACATTCATAAAACTCGGTAAATGTTATTTAACATAGTTTTAGAGTAATTAATTGGATAGGAGTTTCAGTTTTAGCTATAAAGAAAATCAGTTTTTCTCTCTTCTCTTAGGAATCTCCCAATGGCAATTAGGAAAAAGAAAGGCAGACAGGAAAATCCAACTCTGACAGGACTAGAAGACATCTGAAACTCCAAGTTATAGATTGTGAAGAGGCACTACCGAATATAGCTGAGGCAAACTAGACAGGGCAGATGCTTAGGATGCTTTCCATGCTGCAAAACTAAGACGAAGCTGGCAGAACAGTTAGCAGAGGAAGTGGAACGTCCTCAGGGCCAAAACCAGTACTCTTTTGTGTGAAGAGGAGCAGGTGTGCAGACTGCTTCCAGAGCTCGCCGAGAGCTGTTTGGCCTAGAGCAGAAGCAAAGCTAATTGGGGCTGGATAAAGAGAACCTAGACAAACAGTATTTGTAGGAAGCAGCTGACTTAGCTGGGTAGAGGAAAGAGAATCAAACATTTGAGCAGATCTTAACTATAGCTCTCTTCCAACTGAAAAATCAAAGCTAAAGTTCATACATGTGCATGCACACGCACACACACACACACACAAACACACACACTTTCTCTCACTAGCTTTCTGTCAGACAAATTTTCTAGTAGCTCAAAACATGGTCTTTGGCCTTTTCCCATATATGTGTGCTATAAATTGCTAGTCTTAGAAGTACTTACTTCGTTTTAGAATGAATAAATGTCAAAAAACAAAACTGTAAAGAATTATACAAAGGTAGGGGGCTGGTGATTTAGCTCAGTAGTTCCAGCACCTGCCTTGCAAGTGCAAGGATCCAGTTCGATCTGGGTAACCACATATCACAATGCCAGGCATGATAACTCATACTCACCAGCAATCAGTACCACATACCACAGTGCTGGGCATAGGGCTCACGCCTATAATCCCAGCACTCGGGAGACAGTGGCAGGAGGATTGCTGTGAGTTCAAGGCTTGGCTGGACTACATAATGAGCTTAGGGCCAGCCTGAACTATAAAACAAGATCCTGTCTCAAAAAAATAATAAATAAAAATAAATAAATAAAATAAAATGAATTATACATACGTAAAGCCAGAAATTTGTTAGATTTTAATTGTAAGTCTAAATGGTTTGCACAGTAACAAGAAAAAAAACAAATTGCCTCAGAAAAGCAAATTGTCACCAAAGGAGACATATATTAAAAATACATGGTAGTGAGGCCATGTTTCAAAAGTGCAAGGTTGGTGGGGCGGCAGCTTTGCTTAGTGGTAGGGTGCTTGTGTAGCATGCATAAGGTCAGGGGTTCAAGCCCAGTACTGCAGATAGATGTGCATGTGTGTGTATACTATTGTAATCATTGCTAAAAACCCAAGAGCTTAAAGTGAAGAGCTCAGGGAAGATATGGCAAGTCAGCAGCAGCGGAAAATGCAGTAAAGCTTAGAGAAGAAGAGACAAACGAAATTATTTTAGCAACTAAGACACTCTTGGAAGTGGCACAGAAGAAGAGACGTTCTGAAAACATAGGAAGAATTGAAAGACAATGCAAAATGGGAAGACTGGAGAGAATTTAAAAGAATTAAAGAGAAAATAATATGTGTAGAAATATGAGACAAATAAAATCTGGTATTTGAGCCAGGTGCTTGTAGGGAAGCTGAGGCAGAAGCAGGACAAGTTTGAGGCCAGCCTGGATAATGTAATGAGATTTTATCTCAAAATAAGAGAAAAATGGCTGGGTGTAGTTCAGGGGTTAAGCATAGAGCATCCCTAGGTTCAATCCCAGTAGTGCAAATAAGTGGAGCGAATAAATGAAATGTGTACATAGGAGTAAACAGGGTGAAACTAATGCCCAGAGAAACCAGCTGAAGAAGAATCACAGCAGATAAACCCAAGGGAGGCAGAGAGAGAGAAGCAAAAATAAGTGAATTAGAAAGCAAACAAAATGGCAGCATTGGGGGCCGGGGAGTTAGCTCAGTGGTTCCAGCGCCTGTCTTGCAAGCGCAAGGGCCCGGGTTCGATTCCCCGGTAGCCACATAACAATACTGGGTGTGGAGACTCAACCCAGCAGCAACCAGTACCACATACCACAGTGCCGGGCGTGGTGGCTCACGCCTGTAATCCCAGCACTCGGGAGGCAGAGGCAGGAGGATTGTGATGTGAGTTTGAGGCTGAGCTCAGGGCC